>PVIU01003659.1:0-140779 GCA_004026605.1 Ondatra zibethicus
TCACTGTAGGGACAGGCTTGAAGGTCTCTATTGTTCAAACTTCCCTCAGTGTGACAGTCATTCAACTTCCTGTTGCCTGCAAGATGGAGCACTCTCAAGCCCAGCACCACATCTGCCATGTTCCCTGCCATGATAATGGACTGGATCTCTGAAGCTGAAAGTGAGCCACTCCAATTAAATGTTTTCCTTATAAGAGGTGCCATGGTCATGGTGTCTCTTCACAGCAATAGTAACCCAAACTAAGAACAGACAAGGTGGCAACTTTCAACACCTTTATTCAACATGAAACTTCTAGAAAAAGCAATCTGGCAGAAGAAAGAAATAAAGAACTCTCTGATTATAAAAGTGAAAATCATTGTGTCCCTGTTTGCTGATCTCAGGGACCTTAGAAAGAGCTTTAGTAACTCTGTAAAATATTAAGGTTTGTAAATTTATTAGCAGAACTGTAGGTGACAAAGCAGACACAATGAAATCAGTACCAACCCCATACACTAAACTTATCTATAGAATTGGTAGACTATAATTCACCTCAAAATTTCTAATGTTTTCATGGAATTCAATGGGCATTAATTCTTAAACTTATGTGAGAATCAAAGGGCAAAGAAAGCATACAGTTCAGGGAGAGAGGTCACACTTTGTGTTTACTCAGATAAAGACTAAAGCTGTAATAATTTAGAAAGTTTGGTGTTATGTAGGATTAAACCAGTTCTCTCAGACAACCCTTGGTGACTCATAATCATACTCATGCTTTTTGGGAAATTTATTATATGATATAGAGAATATAGTTGATAGCCATGAAAAAAGGAAATCCCCTAAGCAGGAACAGGACAATGACGAATAATAGAGGAAATAATAAAATCATATCTCAATCTTACAACTCATGGAAAAGTAATTTCAATAGAGATTAAGGATTTCATTGCAAAAATAAAACTCTTAGGGGAAAAATCATTATGGAAAGATCACACCTTCCCAGAGCAGTGATAATTTTTCCAAGTAAGCCACAGAAACTCTTACTATGAAAGTAAAGATTGGTTATTTAAACATTCAAAGTTAAGAATCATTATTTATCACAGACACCATAAATAAATTCATGTACAGCACATAACCAACACATCATGCATAATACACAGGAGATTTGTAAATCATAAATCACTAAAAAGGCAATGATGACATGGAAATTATGGAAAGAAAATGCCTCCCTGAATTTCATGGAAAAAGGAAATTGTGAACAAGTAATGGAAAGATACATAAACTCATCCGTAATCAGTACTATGTATGACTGAAGAAGTGTGTCAGAGGTTAAAAGCATTTGCTGCTCTTGCAGGAGACCAGAGTTCCGTTCCCAGTACCCACATGAGGTCTTTCCGAACTGCCTGCAACTCCAGCTCCAGTGGATTCAAAGCCTTATTCTGGTCTTCTCAGGAGCCTGTGCATGCATGTAAACATGCATACTTTCACAAAATACCTTAATCTTTGAAAAGAGACAGGATAGAAGCCAAAAGTAGTGATTCATGGTATGAAATTCTAAGATGCAGGAGGCCTTAGCCTCCTAGACTTGCCTGGGTTGCACAGTGGGTTCCAGGTGACTCTAGACTACAGACTGGGCTCCTATCTCAAATGAGTACAGGAACAAGACAAAACAGAAACAAGGATTTAGGACTGTAGACATTTATAATAAAACTGAAATTTATGGAGAAAGTGGAAGACCTAAAATTCTTAAATGGTTTTGGAGGAAGGCAATTGAATGGGAAAAACATAGGGCATTGTATATATAGTTAGCACTGGGTAAAGGGTAGTAGTGGTGGGCACATGGTTAGTGTCAGGCATGTGATTTGTGGTGGGTATAGAGTTAGTGTTTGATGTTGGATATGTGGTGAGTGACGGCTGTGTGGTTACTGGTGGGTACATGGTTAGTGTTTGATGTTGGATATATGGCTAGTTTGGGCATATAGTTAGTGGTGGGTATGGGGTTAGTGTTAAGTGTAGGTTAGTATTGTGTATATCATTAGTGTTGGATGTGTCTTTGAGATATATGTTTTATTAATATGCCATGTAAATAAAATCTATGTAAAAGCAATCCTCCAGACGTCCAAATATTGTGTAAATGATAAGAAAGGAAGAAATGAAAGAATAAAAAAAGAAATGAAAGTGGTAAGAGCTACATAAATGAATAAACATAATCTAACAGTGAGAGGACGAAAACAATCTTAAACTCCCCACACACTCTCTTTGGATTTTCATGAGTACTCTTTAGTCAAATTACAGGTAAAGAAGTCAGGTGTCACTACTTACCTACATTTTGATCCAAAATTCCGTAGAGATAATGTTATAAACTGAAAATGTATTGTTCCAATTGACAACTTCCTTATTTAGCATATGTTGCATCTATCTTACATATTTTTTTCCACATTTAATTTTTTTATTATTGCATTATAAATAGTACCATTCAAAATTTCCACCTCCTCCGCTCCTCCCATTTCCCTCCCTATCTTACATATTTTGAAATGTGAGCACCTTTTATATGAAGAAAATTCAAATTAACACAGTGCCTAAAAGTGAAGACATTAAAAGCATGCTTATAGGCATACATTTTTCTATCCAAATAGTATATGTAAAATGTCTTCACTCTGTAACATGGTCTGGTTTAAATGTGGTGATTGTAAATTAGAGTGTTATCAACTTATATAAAAATTAAGGCTAAGGATACTTTTGAATAGTCAAATAAACCTTCTGACACAGGACATTGGGATTTCCTAGCAAGAAGTCTTAAATCTCATAACATGAATCAGAGGAGAGACAGATATGCTATATTCTGAAAAACCAGCAAAAGTCTTCTTAGACGATAAATAGAAATTGTGGCAATTGAGTGAAAAACACAATGTCCACTCACTCATCATCTGCTCACATGTTGAGTAAATACAAATGCAGTCTCATTGTTACCCCAACCCCATGTGTTTGAAAAGAGAACACAGTGGAAAATGTGGTGAAATAGCAGAATCGGCAAACCATGAGTGAAACTTAAATGCCTGTGTGTCAATCTAAGCATTCACATCATCATGAACTGTAATTGAATATGTAGGAAAATGTCACTGAGATTGTGCTGTTTTTCCCGCTGAATTTAAAGTAAAATCAGACTGTGGGTGTAGCTCGCTGACACAGGTGGACCTAGCATCTGTGAGCCCCTGGACTTGGTACCTAGCCTTACACATTACATTTCTTATTGTGACAAAATGCCCAAGGAAAGCAGCATAAGGAAGAAGGCTTAGTGTGCTCACAGTTGGAGGTACAGTCCATCAGGGGACTCCACTGAAGGGGAAATAGGGCCGCAGAAGTTTGAGGCAGCTGATCACATTGCATTTGCAGCCAAGAAGCAGAGATGAATGCCAGCACTCTGTTTCCTTCTCCTTTTTATTCAGTCCAGGATCCCACCCATGGACTTTAGGGTGGGCCTTTCTGCCTCAGGGAAGCAATGCCAGAAACTCTCTCACAGACATGCCCCCCAATTTTTTCCCTTGTGACTCTAAATCCCATCCAATCAATGATCAATATAAATCATCACACACTGTAAAAAGAAAATTAAGGAAGAAAAATAATCAAAATATAGTGTATGAAAACATTTTAGACAAAAAAGTAAAAATGAGGATGAAGCAAAAATAATAAATAAATAAAAGTAAAGCAGGATGTAGAATCATCAAAGTGTGCACTCTGGATTCCACAAAGAACAATGTTGTCTTCCCATAAAATATAATATAGTCTTTCTTAGCAAAATAAAGTGAGATGGGCTGCTCGTCAGTTCTCTGAGGACATTGCTAGGCTAAAGGAAGTGGGCAGGGTTCAGTGGCATACATCCTAGCTCTAAGGATGTGGAATTGGAACTAGATTCCATTCAGGCTTCCTGGACTCTCTCATTACTTTTAAGCATAGGCAAATAAAGTAAAGAAATCCAGATGTAAGAAGATGGACCACATGTGTGCCAAGGACTAGGAAGTATTTCCCCTTCACTCTTTTTCCCCTTCCCTGAATCTCAACCTCAGCTATGAATGAAACTCACAATTGTAAAACCATTTATTCTTCCATTAAACAAATATTCATGAAGCAGTTAGCTATGTGTCCAGAATTATGTTAAACATCACAGATAGAATCTCATCACCTGCCCTCAGGCAATGCACAGTCTAGTGTTGAAGGTCATGCATCAAATATTTCTTTCTCTTGTGCAGTGGAGAATTGTCTGTATTCTGTCAATCATGTTTTAAATAAATGCTGATTTTTCCAGGCAGGAAGTATAGGTGGGACAACCAGACAGGAAGTAAAGGTGGGACAATGAGAACAGGAGAAGCCCATTCCTCCCCAGTCATGGCCAGACCACCAAAGAAGCAGAATGTGACCTGCCCTGCTGAAAAAGGTACTGAGCCATGTGGCTAACATAGATAAGAATAATGGGTTAATATAAGCTACAAGAGATAGTAAGAAGCCTGAGCTAATGGGCCAATCAGTTTATAATCTTATGGAGACCTCTGTGTGATTTTCTTTGGGGCTAAATGGCTGCAGGAACTGGGCAGGACAGAAACCCTGATAAGCAGGCCGTTTGTGTTACAAATGGCCACCCAATGTGTGGATCACTGCATCCACAGAAAGTCTGAGAAAGCTTGGGAAAGAATAGAGTAAAGCATGTTTTCTTGGTAGCAGCAATTTCTCGGGTCTGCTCTGCTTGCGAGAGGTAAGCAAGTGCTCTCATCTAAGAGAGGTTTTCTGACTCAGCTTTAGCTGCAAAACCCTGTAGCTCTTTAAGAGGTCCTGACACGAAACACTTAAATGTGTTGATGAAAACCTGACCGCATGCTTTTCGGGTTTTCAGCCATAGCAGGAAAAAAGCTGCACCATTTTAAAATGCCGGCCATCCTGCCAGAGCAAACTCTGACTTTCAGGCAGGTGGTCCGACTACAGAGCATTTGAATGTGGTTTGTGAGCAGAATGCTGCAGCTTGCTTGCTGGCAGGAACCTTGAAATGCCATAGAGTTGTGGCAATAAGTGTGGCTCTGGCCAGTCCCTCAGCCATGAAGCTGAAATCTCATAAAGCTAAGGAATGGGCTAGATCCAGCCTGAAAGCCACGGCTTTAATCCTACAAATATTGCTTGGTAAATTAAAGACTCATGTGGTCAGAAAAAGAGACATATACAGTAAAGAGAGATTTAGAGACAAAGAAAACCTCCAAATGGCTTACAGTGTGATAAAAAATATATGCAGGCTTGTAGAAAAAGGTTAAAGTCCTTAAAATAAAAGAGAAAGAGAGTAGTTGGGTGTGGTGGTACACACCTTTAATCCCAACACTTGGGAGACAGAGGTAGACAGGTCTCTGTGAGTTCAAGGTGTGGTAGCACACACCTTTAATCCCAGCACTGGGGAGGCAGAGACAGGAGGATCTCTGTGAGTTCAAGGATAGCCTGGTTTACAGAGGGAGTTCCAGGACAAAGATACACAGAGAACCTGTCTCAAAAAGCCAAAAGTTAAAAGTAAAAATAAAATAAATAGAGGTTAAAATAAAGCCAAGTAAAGATGAAAAATACACAGAGAGTCTGGATACTGTATGTTATTATGCTCTCTTTGAATTGTTTGAATGCTGAAGAAGGAGCAACAGCTGCTAAAAGATATCTGCTTACAAATGCTGCTGAACTAACCCAAGATAGGTATTTTGAAAATACCTTGACTTCAAAATTGAAGTCAAAAGGTATGTTACTTTGGAGAAGAGATTTTGCTTTTGTTTCCACAGGAAGTGAGAGGCCGTGGATTCATTCTGAGTTAAGAAAAATCAGGTTTGATCAAGGAAGACCACCTGAGAAATTTCTGGTAGGAACAGATGGCCCAGATGTCTGAGTTCTACATCCAGAACAGATTCAAGATGCTGCCTGAGATGATCAAGCCTCACAGGATACTCCAGTCAGGACTTGATCATAATTCTAAATTTTCTTTAGGTCCCCATAAGATTATCAGTGCCCCCAACCAGCCAGAAGTAGCCTGGAATACTATACCCACATTCCCAAAAAATGGACTATGGATATTTTCCTTTGTTTAAAAAAAAAAGAGAGAGGGAAGTGGTATGGGAGAATTGTCTGTATTCTGTCAATCATGTTTTAAATAAACACTGATTGGCCAGGCAGGAAGTATAGGTGGGACAACCAGACAAGAAGTAAAGTTGGGGCAATGAGAACAGGAGTATTCTGGGAAGAAGGAAGCTCTTTCCCCAGTCCTCCCCAGACCACAGAAGAAGCAGGGTGTGACCTGCCCTGCTGAAAAAGGTACTGAGCCATGTGGCTAACAAAGATAAAAATAATGGGTTAATATAAGTTATAAGAGCTAACATGAAGCTTGAGCTAATGGGCCAATCAGTTTATATCTAATGTAGACTCTCTGTGTGAATTTCTTTGGGGGTCTAACAGCTGTGGGAACTAGGCAGGACAGAAACACCAATGAGCAGGCCCTCATGTTACATTTAAAGAGGCATAATATTATCTCTGTCCTCCAGAAGTTAAAGCTGCAGAGAAGTAAATTTGTAATTATAAAATGCAGCACTTTATATTGAACACCATAACCAAATATAAGTTAGCACCTGAATGTGCAGTTATGTAACAACTAGTCTTTCCTCTGTGATAGCTACTGATTCTCAGCATGACCACCAGAGCAGCAAGGAGGCATTGCCTTTTGTCAGGCAGGTGGTATCTTACTCTGCCATCTGTCCCTGGAATGCAGGTCACAGATAGGCAGCAACCCAGCAACTTCCAAGAGGAAAGAAAATCACAATAAGTAGGCAATTATAAAGAATCTAAAATTTTCATCAATAAGGCAAAAGCGGCTCAAATGGTTCAATCTCCATAGAAACTGAGTGACCTGCTTGTTTAACATATCAACCAACCAAACAGCAATGAATGAACAACTATACAAAAGAACATAAAAACTCATTTTGAGGAAAACCATTCAACTAACTGATGAATATTCTCTCCTGTCTGGATTTTGCTCAGAGACTTCTGATCCTCAACAAAAAGAGTGGTGTGCTTTCTTGGGGTTTCTAGTCACTATCATTTACTGTCTTCTGATTTATTTTCATAAATATTTCTCCAGGTTGGGCAAGCTTATCCAGGTTTTCACTCCAGGCAAGAGGTCATCTTTGCACTTGTCAAAAATTTATGTTAATGGACCTGTGCTCAAATCCAGTTGGGATTTTTCCTATGCCAACAACTCATTCTGAATCTATCTGTTAGGACTGTTCCTTGTCATATAACTGAAAAGTGATTGAACCACTTCATTTTCTTATTTGGACACCTTTTGCTTTGTTTTGTTCTTGGTTTGTTTTGTCTTGCCTCTTGCTTTATTCAGCTATCACTTGATTTCATTGCTCATGAGGACAACTCTCCTCTATAGACTGGAGCGGGAAGTAAAAGGCTCACTTAGATGGGGGGAATGATAAGGACACAATAAGAAACCTTTCAGAAATAGGTGGTTGCTTATTTCTACTCGAGCCTATGTCTTAATCCATTTCCCCTAAAGTCTACTACATTTTGCCATCCCAAACAAAGCAAGTCATATACTGCTAATTACCAAGAGCTTGAAATCCTAATCCTTCACACCTTGGTCATTAGCCAGGATAATAATAATGTGAAGACTCCACCGGGGGCGGGGGGAACAATTGTCACCCTCCAAGCAGCTGTACTAACTGTCCTCTGGCCACCTGGAATACTTAGAGTCTTCTTTCTTCCTATTTATTTAGAGTTTCATTTACTTGCTTTTGTTTATTGCCATGCTCAATTTCTCCAACCTTCTCTAACTTGACCATATTTTCCAAGATGAAAACATGAAGGAATCAGAAAGCAACCTACCAAATGTATTATATTTTTTGTGAACACAAACTTGTGCAAAGATATCTGAAGATGAGTTAAGGTTCTGATTCATTTCCCGAAGCAGGAAAAGTTGGTGACTACTTTTGAGTCAATTCAATTACCGCTTGTTATTTTCTAGGTCCTTGGACTCCCCTCATCACAAGGGTCAGATTCAAACTCGAGTTATTCCCAGTCTGTACCATCTCAGAAACTGTGTGCTGGACAGAGCATGCAAATTCTTATAATGTTTGACACACACAGTGAGAAATTAATTCATTGTTCATTGATAAATCTCTGGACAACGCCATACACCACATAAAATGAACTTGCTGATTTTGAACAAGAAACAAATCGCAGAAAACTCAAGTGTTGTATTCTTTTAAAAAAAAAAGAAAAAATAATATTTTGAAACAAAACAAAATAAAAACTGCTTTATCTTCCAAAGCCAGAGTGTTAGAGTTAGCAGCATAGTGACTGACCCCAGTTTTCAGTATATTCTCCGTTCTAAGGACATTGACAGGAAATGGTCAGCCTGGAGACACAATGACAGGAAACCCAGCAGTGAAGGTTTCACTGATAACATGTGATTTGAAGTCCATGAACAGACCTAATGGTCATTCAGTCACTTACACCAAAGTGTATAATCATCCCAAGTTTCCTTCAAGATCTTGTCACAAAACCACAGGGATGGCAGCATTTGGGATGGGACCTTTGAGATGGGGTGGTGATTGCCATTAAGGTATCATTTCACAGCACTATTGATTTAAATGAAGTTAGCCCCAAAGTCCACGCTTTGTGTGGTGAGAGGTGGCCTTCTGCAGTAAGTTCCTGCAGTAGGAAAGGATTGTGATAGTGGTACAGCTCAATGGCAGGGCCCTGGCCCATGACTACTGCTAATACTGGTAATTAAACAATTAAAATCATTGTACAAATACAAATTTCTAAGTTCTGTTAATACCCCCTCACCAATGATTGTTTTTCCAGTTATCTTGGTAGAATAAGCTACTCTTACTAGAAAAAAAATTATCAAAAATAAACAATGTATTTTAGCACCCATCTCTAAATGCTGATAGAGAGTAGCCACATCCACTTCCCCCTTAGTCCACTGAGTTCAGTTGCCCATATACAGATGGCTATTAGCCATCTACAATGGTTAACCAACAAGGGATGCCATCTCTAAAGAAAACTCACCCCCTTCCCTAGCAGCTATCATAACTTCTCATCTGGGGAAGAGAGCTCATGTGTCTCCTCTCTGTTGTGTTTTCTTAAATGGAATGTGTCCTACGATGGATCATTTAACCTTTCATAACATCACAGAGTAGACTGAACTGTCTGAAAGTCCTCAGAACTGAGGTGCACACTGCACCTTTGGTACTACACTCTGCACTCCATGTGCTTCCCAGCAGCTTGTATCTGATGGCCAAGCTTCTTTTCACGGTATATGTTAAGTCGAGCGGTGGCGACACACACCTTTAACCCCAGCAGTCAGGAGAGGCAGAGGCAGATGGAGCTCTGTGAGTTCGAGGCCAGCCTGGTCTGCAGAGTGAATTCCAGTTCCAGAAAAGCCAAACCAGGCCTACATAGAGAAAGACTGTCTTGGAAAAAAAAATCATAGTGTATATTACCTCCCTGTGTCAAGTCGCCAGCCTTTGCAATGCAGGAGAGAAAATGCAGGTAGCCCTTCTTAGTTTTTATAATTTATTTCTTTGACCTGAGAAAGTAAATCAATGTGCTCACCTTTTAAAAGGAAAATGTTAAACTGCAGACAAAAGGAGAGGAAACTGATGCTGTAAAGCCTTGAAAATTTTCACTGGGTACAATTAGACTTCTGCATCAGACATGTACTAATCTAAGGCTTCCTAGACAGCTCTCTCTAATTTCGAGTCTTTTAAACAGTTAGGTGTGGCAAAGAGCTGATTTCTAGTTAGGTAAAGATTTTGTATTATAAGTGATTCTAGAGAGTGGCAAAATTTCATGGAAAAAAACATATATCAAAGCAAAAAGACATTATTTAATAGACAAAATATTCATTTATTTGTTTCATAGTCTTTGAAATGTGGTGTGTATAATAAATATAGTGCATGTCTATATTTAAAGTAGCTGACATTTAACTACTCATTTGCCACCTATGACTTATGTATCACAATATACGACATAGGGAAAGAGGACTTTTTATTTCTATCATTAATAGATCTCTGTGGATAGAATTAAAAACCATCTTAGAAACTTATAAAGGCATTACTAGAAAGTGAATTGATTTAAACAGGCCTCATGAGCCAATGTTCTGCCTGCTTGGAGTTGTCAGAGTTCATCTCACTAACAAATTATAATCTCCAAAGGTTGGATCTTTTTCTATATAGTAAAAATATCAAGTGGTTCTTCAGATCAGTTTTCCACAAGAATATCAAAGGTATTAATGCAGAATGGCCAAATTCACTCTCTGTGAATGGCCAATATAATCCACAATGTATATTTATGTGTGAAGTTTCTCTAACAAATTTTTGTTATTTCTATCCTTTGCAACAGGTTAAGTCAAGTATAGAGAGATGCAGAGGTACAATATTTCTGCCCTAGTGGAAAATGTATTTCAGTGAGCATAAGAGGCTGGATCAAACAAACAGGTAAATAAACAAAACTGCAAAAGCAGAAGTATTATCTAAAGCATAAAATAAGGAGATCTGACCTGGAGATCAAGGTCATAAAAAGCTTCCTGGAGGAAGTGGTGCTGGGACTGAGATCTAAGCAATGAATAAACCTGGCCAGGCAGAGAGGAACTGGCACAGGGACTCTGTGGAGTTGGATACTGACCTTCAGCTTTGTCTTAGAAGAAGTCTTAGTAAGTAGTGGCGGGGGGGGGGGGTAACACAGTGGTAAGGGTGAGTATTTAGAATGCACAAAAAGCTGAGCTTGATTCCCAGCAGCAAAACTTAATTAAATAAATTGTGCTTATGATAAAACTTCCTCACAATAAACCCATACTGCATTCATGCTGCTCGTTTCTATTTAGGCATGTAGCATACTCCAGGTTGCCTTTGGATTCGCATCTTATATTGGCATTAAACATGCTATGGAAGGAACAGGCATCTACCAAATTAGCTCATCACTGGATAACCAAGCTTCTGCAACATACTAAAAGTGTTTTTAAGATAAGTAACTCTAATAGATCAATAAGAAGGCAATTTATTAAGCAAAATCAACAAAGGACAGAACAGACATTTCATAAAAGAGGAAAAAAAAAGACGAAGTTGCAAAAGCAGAAAGTCAGTCATTACTGAAGAAAGAGAAAGTCTAGACTTGCTCAGCTCATCCTATTGACGAAGATGATAAAGAACATGTGGATCTTTGCCTCAGCTTGATACGCCAGACTCTGTTGATTCCCAATGGGAGGTCTTATGCTTTCTGAGGAGTGGATGGGGGTTGGTTGGGAGAAAGGTGAGTGGCACTGTGGTTGGTATGTAAAATGAAAAAAATTTATATAAAAAATTAAAAAAAAACAATATATGGATCTCTGAGGAAACAGGCATTCTAAGATATCACTGCTGAAAATTAACCTGGAAAACAGTTGTAATACATCCTAAAGGGCTGAAGACCATGCAACATGAGGCCTGCAATGTTCTTCTTCGTTTGTCCTGAGAAACTGACCAAACCCATGATTCAACAGATGTTTGGATCTGAAGCTGGGACAGTTATAATACAGAATGTGCAATTACCAGGAACTTTAGTATGTCCATGCAGGTATCACAAGGTGTGATAGACATGTGCTTTTAGTCCTAAAGAACTATTTTCCTTAGTTTTCTAGTAAATAAAAGGTGAAATAGTAGGGGAAAATGGACAAACTGAGTACATTTTTGTATGTGCATTTTATCATTATATTGCAGTTTTAGAAACTACAGCAAGAATTTTTGAACCTGCAGTGGAGCAATTGTGTGAGATTTCGGTTTTAGCTTTATAAAGTCTCCTTCTTTTATAGAAATTTCTTATTACAGCAATGTTTTTTTTCCAGCACCGAGTTTTGAAGCCAGGGTCTCTCTGATGACAGGCTAGCTCTCTCCTTCTACTTAGCTGTTAATACATAACCAGCCCAAGGAACAAATGTTCTTTTTACAGTAATACCTTCACTGTAAACAAAAGGAACAGAATTTTTAGAGACAAATAAAGTCATTCTATTCTACTGCTACCCAAAGATGACTGCCTTCATGCTGTACAGTATTTCCGTTCCCTCTTCTTTCATAGAAGAGGATTCATATAACTGCTTTTTTAAAGCATAGTTTTGATTTTATTTAATTGAGCTGAGACCAGTATTAAACCCTGCCTGAGGGAGAAGCTTTTATGAAAGATTTTTTTGTATCCAATTACAGTATTTCCATAATAGGGGAATAATAATTTATAATTAGATTGACTGATTTGAAGCTTCATCCATATCCTCGTGAAAGGGGTCACCTCCTCTTCATTCTTGGAGTGTTCGACTCACTTCGATGTAGTTTTTCTAAGTCAATGATTCTTTCTTGGAATTTTGTTTGAACTGGGTGGGACACCTAATAGTGTTCATGGGAGACATTGCCACAAATCCTCAGGACACTTATGGAGCGGTTGTTATTAAAAATAAGTTATTAGTAGTCTTATTAAATAATCACAGTAACAGTGGCTAACATAGACTCTGTAGCCAGGCTGCCTGGGTTCAAATCAGAGATTGTTTTTACTCACATAACTCAAAACTGGCTGCTTAGCTTCCTGAAGCTTAATTTCTTCTTCAGTAAAACTAGGAAAATGAAAGCATCTCCCTACCTCATAAATCGCTGTATGGATTAAGTGTGTTAATTCACATACAATTTACAATGGTGCTTGGCACAAAACAAATACCCAATAAATGTTAGTGATGACACATGGAACTTGGAAATTAAACTGGATGCAATGGCGGATGAAGAATCTGGGTACTCCCAGTTTCACAATCCAGTGTGAACAAATGCATGTCCATGCGGCCTGCCGGCTTGCTAATCTTCATGGTAATGCTGTAAAGTAGGTGTTGCTTTCATTGCTAAGAAAATGCCACAGGATTCTTCAGCATTAACTGACTTTCCAAAGTCATTTGTATATAAAAGGAGATAGAACAAAGGTGACCAAGGATGGGAGGATTCTTCCTTGATTTGCTCTTTTCTTCTTATTTTCTGAGTTGGAAAGAGGCAAAGGGCAGAAAACAAAATGCCACCTTCCCCCCACCTTCAATTGCAGTTGTTTCTCTTCATCTCTTCATTTCTTCAACAACATTTACACAGCTGAGGTAACCATTACATGAGCTGGCATCCCTAACTGTATGTTCTAGATATTAAGATAAGCAATAATACTGATGCGGTAACTAGCAAGCTACTGTTTCTTGTCTCCAAACTATGCCCGGATGCTCAGCTTTAGCATGGCGTGGTGGGGACCCTACAAATCACAGATCCAGGACAGTAGAGAGACAATGCAACACTGATGGTGGCAATGAGCAGCCATCCCAATGGTAGTTAATGCCCTTCATCAGAATGCAGGAGACAATGATATACATAGATAAAGCTTCATTGACTCCATGAGACATATTCATCTCTCCTCAGCTGGTCCTGGGTATCATCCAAGGTACAGCTTGCTCACTTCAGACTCCTCCCCTGCCCTTGCCCCATTCTGACCTACTGCATATTTAGGGGAAGATATAGGAGCAGCTGAGTTAGAAATTAAGTCCAGCCTGACCCTATCTACAATAGGAAGGACTACAGGTGGGGAGTGAAGCTGCCCGTGAAGTGCCAGAAGGAGGCACTACAAGGAGAATGTAAGAGCAAAGGGAGGGGACAAGAGGCGCCTCCTGAGGTTGGACTTTGTGTAGGCTTCTGTGTCTTGAACTTCACTCTAGGGTTGCTTTCTCACTGGGCAGGTAGCAATGCCCTCCCACAGCAACAAGAGCAAGGGATGGATCAAGTTGACGACTGTTGGAACAGCTACAGCATCAGCTTTCAGACACCACCGCGGGAGCGTGTTTGGCCGGCAGCTAAGCTTTCAGAGATCTTAGATTCAAGCCCTGTCACAAGGCTCCACCACTGAGGTGCTGAGTGTGGAATCCAGCCTTTCCCCCTTTGTGAGAGCTGCTTCCTACAGTTGGAACCTCTCTGGTCTCCAAGGGTTCATTTCTTGCATACTCGTTGGCCCAGTTACTAATGCTGAATTTCAGCAACTGTACATGCAGGTACCTAGTTGGTAACCGGTGTTGAACGGCAAACTGTGATCATGTTTTTACACTGCTTCCGTAAAAATTCACACATAAGCTTTGTGACTCCATAGTATTCAGGTTAGTTTTTAAGGTAGATTTCCACATGTAGAATAATCAGATTATTTAAATATTTTTATGTATTATTTAACTATTTTAGTATTGTTTAATATATTTTTATTTCACACTTATCTGCTAAAAATGCATGTAAAATATCTCTCCAAAAGCTTTGTTAACTATTTTTTCCAAGTAGTATGAGGGAATTTACATTACTTCTTTATAACCAGTCAGTTCTTCATAAATATATAGGTTATACTCTGTTGTTTTGGGTAATTTACTTATGTTATATGAGAAGCACTGTAAGTATGACCAACTGTGTGTTCATATGTTGACAGCATGAACTTAGAGATTATGAAGTAATACTGGGTGGCCATAATTCTGACTGTCAGTAGTCTAGTGCATTTGGTATTTTAAGTCCTGCTTACGGTAGGAATAAGATTCTGGGAGATCTTATTTTTCCTTGTGGCTCTTGGAACTCCAGTTCAGATACTGTTCCCAATATACTTTCAGAAAATGAGCCTTATAAGTTAGCAGCACAGATTTTTACTAAGTAGTCATTAAGAGATATGGACTGGCAACCACTAAGGTTTTCCTAGAATGAATGAATGGAAGATTTCGATTGGATAACAAATACAATAGAAAACTCTTTACTGCACAAAATGGAATCTATCCAAGCTCCTGGCATCACTGGGTTTCTTGATAAATCACCATGCATATATGACCACTAAAACCTTCTCAGTTTCTAACTGTAGTTCATATTTACTGCTTTTATATTTTCTCGCAGAGTAACTTTTATCTTCAGTTGTCACCGCCATTATTTTTATCTCAATTCATCTTCCCTGATTCTTAATTCAAATAAGGATTCACTTTAAGCCGGAGACTGAACCGTTTTTGCATGTGGAGTCAAAGTCAGGAGGATTGTCTCTTTAGAAGAAAAAAACCTCATATTCCTTTAAGGATGAGTCAGAATCAGCAAAACATGTGACACCATCTATCCTCCTTTTCCCCCTTAGAAACGAAGGGGCCATCCTTGTGAAGATGAACATTCAAGAACATGCTTTTGCTTTGTGCTCTGGCAGCTAGGATGCCAGGGAGATGGAAGGGGAAGCTATTAGGTGAAACTTCTGAACAAATCTGTGGCCTTCCTTTCTCATTCTCCTGTCTTCTAGAAGGAACAGTGACAGGGAGCTCCAGAAAGCTCCACTGTGTGCACCCAGCAAACAGAAGCCATATGCCGAGAACTGTGGAACAAGGGAAGGGTGGAATGCCCTGACATACTCCTGACGCTTATGGCGTAGTTCCCCTGACCATCTGCTTACCTTCAGATTCTTTTAACATGAGATAAAGCTGCATGCTTCATACATAGATTCTTATTATTTACAGCCGAATATGCCTTAGTATCTCTCATGTAAGAAAGTAGCAATGCCACGTGCTACGATCAAATTCCTCCTGCTGCTGCAACTGGTCTCAGTTATTGTGAATAAAATTGCTATAAGTAAGTACCTGGTAGTTTGTTTTTAGAAGAACAGTGAGCTATTCTAAGTTTGGTTTTTGGTTTTTTTTTTCTCTAGAATTTACCTTAATGTCTTTAAATGATAGTTTCAAAACTAATTATTAAACCTTCATGAGATAGGGAAGAGAGAAATTACATTCTTGGCCCGGCAATATACATGTAAGTAGTCAATAAAACCTTAAAGGAACACATAAGCACTGGATGCTGTCCAATCAGGAGGATCGCATGAAGCCAAAGTTAAATCACGACAGGTAAAAATAGTTGCATGAAAGATAAGCCAGGGAAAGGGACTCTGAGATAAAGGTGTAGTCTCATGTTCTAGCAGCACAGTTACCATCATAGTCCATTATGATGAACTGGTTTACACATTTACTATTTAAATGTGCAGAATTTGTTTCCATCTAAGCCGCAACTGTTTCATAAAGATTAGGCAATCAATGCTGGTCCAGCTGAAGAAAAGTGTGACTATAACATATTTTTCCTCATAGGGCTTCCTGCTGTGCTGTGAGAGCAGCGGGAAAGTTTTGTAAAAAGTCGCCTGGCTCACAGTTTAATCTACATCAGTATGACTTTGAAAGGTTTGGTTTCCTTGGCATCGACGTGTGCTCCAGCTGTTAGCGCATACCTTTGTGTGACTCCGCATCTTTCTTGGAGATTAAGATGAGCTCAACGACGAATCTCCCTTTCCAAAAGAGGCGGCTCACTTTTCACTGTGTTGCATAACAGATGCTCCAAAGAAAGCGTGAGCGAGTGAGGGAAGCATGAGCCAGAGCAAAAGCAGACCCTGCAAAGCCCACGACCCCAGGTCTACTGGGCAGCTGCAGGTAGGAAATGAATGTGCATGCATTTACATTCAGACATATAAATGAAGCAGGACAGAAATTTAAATGATGCAAAAAAGTCAGAATTAATTTAAAAATTGTCAAACCCTTGATAGCCTTGAGCTATGACAAACACACATACACATACACACACTCACGTGCAAGCACACACACACACACACATGCACACATACATGCATGTTCATATTGCATACAAACATACACACAACACATGCACCACTATATAGGTATGGGCCCAGTTCAATATATAAAACACCATATTTTTGATAGTTGGTAGATCATGGGGCTCACTCTTTGCACTGGTTCTAAAGATTTACTTTCTAGCCTTTGTTTTCTGGTACAGTACCACAGTTAGTGCATATATGTCCTTGCCCAGCATTCCACTTGACTATATCAACCAACTCCAGTGACCACTCTGTAACAGTATTCTATAGGATATAATATGAAAGAAATCTGGCTTCCAGGCCATTGCAGCTCGCTGAGAGAAGGCAAGCTTATCCAGCCACCAGCTCGGTGTGAGCAAACACGAAGGAGGAGCTTGTCATAAACACCGAGGAGCAGCCAGGCAGCCATGCTGATTTGCTGCCCAGATTCCTGTTGCCTCATATTCTCCCGCCACACCACATCAACCTGATCATTTCTGAAGGTATGCAGCTCTACGGAACACAGAAATAGCATGTGGACAAACAAAATAGTGGCCATGATTTTCTATTTTAGAAGGAAGACAATAATAGTTGATAGAAATTGTGTTAAAAACTGTCTTCATTATATCTTTAAATAACTGTGCTAACTGTACACATTCATATTTTGCAACCCACATGAGTACTTACATGAGAATTTATTATGGCTCATCTCCAGAGAATTCCACAACGGAATGCATATTAAATTTATTGTGAACGTCTCTGAAATTTAACAGATGTGTTAGTTCACAACTACGCACCAAGTAGAAAAGTATAGATGAACTCATTGTATGTCAAAATCTTCAGCATTCAATCACTAAAGCAACTTTGAATACACAAAATTTTACTTAAAAGGTCAATTTTAGAAACAGAATCCTGAGTGGAATGGAAAATAACAGTAATTTACAGCTGTGTGTATAATTATAATTCTAAATATGAGTGAACTCATCTTCTAGCCAGTTGAAATATAGTTCAAAATGTGAGGGATGAGGACCAAGAGTGAGAATGAGTAACCCCTAGGTGTTTTCAGGTGAGAACTGACCAGGACCAGAGTTGTAAAAGTCGATTTACATAAACAAAAAATATTTCGACCAAAAATTATTTTTTCAGTGGGGGATTTCAGATGGAGGGGAATCTTTATTCCATGGAATTCATGAAATTCACTGTACTGGAAGAGACATATAAGCCACATATGTAAAATATATAGTATTCTGGGGCTGGAGAGATGGCCCAGAGCTTAAGAGCACTGACTGCTCTGAGGTCCTGAGTTCAGTTCCCAGCAACCACATGATGACTCACATCCATCTGCAATGAGATCTGGTGCCCTCTTCTGGCCTGCAGGTACACATGCAGGCAGAATGCTGTATATATAATAAACAAATAAGTCGTTTTAAAAAAGGATTTTTTAAAACATATATATACTATTCTACCGATTAGAAAGTACATTTAGAGAGAAAGTATAAAAAGAATATACAATATTACTGAGGTGAAATACTGAGTGGGGATATGAGAAAGACCTTCCTGAGAGTTGAAGGAATGGGGATATTGGTTGTGAAGACTTGGGGAAGAGTGTTTCACACGGAGTGTGCAGTATATGCAAAGACTTTGAGATGAGAACATGACAGTATGTTTAGGAGGTGGCAAAGAGGCTATCAGTCTCTTCCTAAATGGAAAGTGAGTTAATTGTTCACCTACAGTTGGTCTCTTGGGTCTCTGGAAACAGAGACTCCACAAACTCAGTGAAGTGGCTCCCTGTTATGCTTTGCCAATAGAGAAGAATAGAAGGGAATTAGAAGGCAAAAAGAGGAGAGAATAGACTTACACTTGCGTGCTTTCTCCTGTTCTACTTAGTCAGTAGCATCTGACACCTTCAACTGCTACCTGATGTGAGCACTTGCAGGACCAGCCTCTTACATTTCCTCATAGGTGCAGCGACAGTTGTCATTCTCCAGGGATGGAGGAAATGGTTCTGCATGGCTGTTATGTATCTGCTTCCATCTATGCCCTAATAATCCATCTCACCCATCCCAATTCTCTACAGCCTCAACCCTGAAGATTCCTCCTGGGATTTTAGTCTGGGTGTTACCAAATTTCTTTTGAGTTGCTTGAGTCTCAAAACACCCATTTTTCCAATTGTCTGCTTAACTGCTCTTCTTTCAAAACGCTTAGCATGCTTTCTATTTTCTGTGTGGTGTCAAGTACTAGGAGTGTCGCCAGGAAACCCTTAAAGATGGAATTATGGAATTGTTTCAGATGCAACCTTGACCTTGAACTCATTGCTAAATTCCTTTTCAATGGATAATGAGTTTGTGATAGAGACATAGCATACAGCACAGTAAATCATCCATCAGTATCTGTGGGAGATTGGGTCCAAGGTCCCCATGGATACCCACATCTGAGGTTGTTCAGTTCCCTTTCCAGAAATGGCAAAGAATTTGCATCTGCCTTCCCATAAGCTTTAAGTCATTTCTAGACTACTTATGATGGCTAATATTATGTAAGTGACACATAAATAATAGCGGTGCTTTATGTTTTGGGAAATGATGACAAGAAACACATCTTTTTGTGATCAATATAGACTCCAATATTCTCTGTATCTAAAATACAAAGCCTGTGCAGATAGAGTAATTAGTTAAATTTTGCCCTGTTTTCAGTTTCATAGTTTCCTCTGGTTATTAAGAATAAAGTGCTTTTTAAAGTCAGTGTCTTAGGTGGGCAAATGCAGATGGAGTTGACACAGTAGCAGAAAAGAAGGTTAAGGCTGTGAGTGGAATGGTTTCTTCCAGCTGAGATGGAGACTACCCAGGAAAATGACGACAGTTTAGCAAGGAGTGTATTCAAGGATAAGGGTTTAAGGACTGTGTGGTGCACACCCACAGTCCCAGCCCTTGGGAGCAGAGGCAGAGGGTCAGGATGTTAATGTCAGTCTAGGCTACATAGTGAGACTATGTCTCAAAAACTTTTGTTGTTGTTGTCATTTTACCAAGGTAACAGAGAAGTGAGAGCAAGGCAAAGGGACTCAGAGCAAATGGCAGAAATTATAATGGCCATAACTCTAAACTGTGTATGGAAAAAGAGGACATGAGGAAAAGGTAAGGATGGACTGACACACTGACGAGTTAGGGCTGTCAGTCCAGGTACAGCAGCAGCAAGACAGGAGGTGCTGGCTGAGGAATGAACTCTTCCAAACTGAAAACTTGCAGGAACTGCAGTGCTGGCATTGCTGATAAAAATGCAACCAACCCTGAAAGTCAGTCTCAGAGATGAGGCATGAGACGATCACTGGGAGGGAGGCAGTGGAGAGACATGGTGATCAGATATATTGACAGAATGACCTCCACAGATATAGGAAGGCTGAAGACAATAGTTGTAATTCAAATGCTTAAAACATAAGAAATACAAAAAATAAAAACAGTATATGGCGTCAGATAAAAAGACTTGGTGGAAGGCCACTATCAGTGAGGATGAAGGGTGTGTCAGGAAAAGCTTCTCATTTACACATATAGGAGAGCATCTGACACTAATAGAAGAGACACACTCTAAAGAAGTCACCATAGTTTTTTTTTAAATCCTGAATGAAAATTAATTTTAATCAACATTCCTTAAATTATTTTATGTTAGAATACAAAATACAAACTTCATTTGGGCTCTTCCCTCTCTCTCTCTCCCTCTCCCTCTCTACACACACACACACACACACACACACACACACACACATCACAGGTCATTATTCTTTGTTCTTCATTCCACTCATGCCTCCAGCTGATTTTCTTCCTTATTCTTCCCCTAAGATTTCTTCTCCTTTCAAGAATGAATTCCTAGCTTTGTGATCTACACACACACACACAAACATGCACACCCCATACACTCAGACTACAAACACACACACACACACACACACACACACACACACACACACACACACGTATGCAGTTTTATATATTTAGGGTCTACATACGAGCAAAAACATGGAATATTTGCCTAAATACAACTAATTTGACCTACCATAATGATTTCCAGTTCCATCCATTTTCCTCCAATGTCATTTCATTTGTTCTTTGTGACTGAAAAAAAAATCATTGTGTCTATTAACATATTTTCTTTATCCAGTAGTGTATTGATAGATACGTAGGCTGGGTATTGAAATAGTGCATCAAAAAGTAGGGATAAACTAGTATCTCTATGCTGTGTTGACCTGGAAGTCTTTTGTGTAAATACCCAGAGATCATCTACCTGGGTTGTAATGCAACTGTTAGCATTTCAGGGAACAATAACGACCATCTTTGGGAGAAAAATAATGTCTGTTTTTAGAAATAAATATAGCTAAAATTTCTCTCTTACATGTTCTAAAGAAGATTCTGAAAATATTGCCTGTACTCTATAAGTTTACAACTAAGAGAAAAGAAATCAAGTTATTCATTTTTATTCATGTGTACCCAGGGCTTCCTACCCCTTTTTATCAGTGTCCAGAACATCCTTAGGATTTTTTGAGAATCTGTGAATACACTACAGAATAACTCTGCAGCAATTAAAGATACATACTTAAATGTTTAGTTTAATTTTGAGCCATATCTGCCCTGCTACATACAAGAATACATACAAAAGCAAGGAAGCTTTTCAGGATCACTACAGAAGCTTGCCACATTGAATTCATTATTAAACCTTTGAGCATGTCATTTTCCTTTGTGTGGTCTCCATTGCACTAATAAACAGTCATTCCCTCAAAACTAAGAAACCATAAAGTCTCTTAAAAAGAGCAGGCGCTGTAAGGAGGGCATTATTCAATAAAATTTATGGTAGCATTTATTAAGAACTTTGTACATATCAAGCTGTGCTCAAAGAACTTTACAAGAACTCATTTATTTTATTCTTGTCACATCTCTTGTTCACAGAGAAGAAAACCAAGGCAGAAATAGATTATAATTAATTTTTCTAAATCCCATCTATGGAATACACAATCCATTCCTGACTATTCAGAGTCTGTAGTTGAACAAGTCCCTTCATACTAATTTATAAACTAGAGTAGTGCTGCTCAGAGCAAAAATAATCAAGGAATTAGAAATTTGTCTTTGAAATCAGTGGCATAAAGATCATTGTTGATGGCAATAAGAGTGATTTCAGTGATGCACATAGGAGCATGCTCTGTGATCAGCGCAGCTTGCACGCATTATCTGAAGTTTCTTTGTGAAGTAGGTGGTGGTTAATGCAGAAACTCACGTCTGGTCAAAGTACAGAGAATCCATGTCAGTGGAGTGCTCAGCCACCAAAGGGACATCTACATCACTCACTGCATCCCAAAACTCAGGGATCACGGGAGAGGGGATGGATGCCAGTGGAGTGCTCAGCCACCATCCCTCACCACATCCCAAGACTCAAGTATCATGGAAGAAAGGTGGAAAACTTTAAGAGCCAGAGGTAGGGAGGACCAAAGCAAAACAATGACTTCTGTACTTGACAGAGATGTTATACTCACAAACTCACTACAGCTACAGTTGCCTCCACAAGACCTGCACAAGATCAAGCCAACCAGGATTCAAGCACGGAAGGGGAAGCAGTTCCTAGGCTTCCACACTTAACTGAGGAAGAGTCATTAATAAGGATGTTGGTGGTTGGCAGGTCACCACGCTCCACTAAACGGCTACATACCTGGGAGTAATATGGGCAGTATAAATTGAACTCAATGGGTTATTTAAAAAACAACAACACAACAAATATCCAAAGCTGGGGACAGAGAGGTAGAAGTAGATGTGGCAAGAGTTATGAGGAGAAGGGGGGTGACTATGATCTAATACATGATGCATATATGAGATTCTCAAATAATAAAATATTATATTAAAAAGAACATACTATGCAATGCAGGTAGCACTGAAGAACTATGTCAAAGTCATGGGAAGAAGAGAAAGGAGGTACAGGTGAAATTGGGGTCGCTCAAAGCTTGGGTTCTGTTTATATGTTCTGATTTTTAAGGTGAAAAGAATTCAGGGCTGATAAGATGGCTCAACAATTAAGAGCACTGGCTACTCTTCCAGAGGTCCTGAGTTCAATTCCCAGCATCCACATGACTCACAGCCATCTGTAATGGACTATGATTCCCTCTTCTGGCATGCAGCTGTACATGAATACAGAGCACTCATGTAAAAATTAAATTAAAAAAATTCTCAATGTTTCTAGAAACATTTGAAATGGAATTACTTCTATGCATAGAAATTAAAAGAGATGATTGAGCTGATAAGCTTTCTCAACAAATGGAAGTGTCTGAATTCAGGCCATCGGTGGAAGAGCTAACCGTAAATGGAATGAGGGACAATGCCCCTTCTCTTTATACAGGAAACACTGAGATTGTGGTAGGTGCTAATCCCTTTCTCTTATGGAACAACATACGTGTATCTATCCAATGACTTCTGATTCTGTCTTGAAGGAAGTAAGTTGACCTGGGTTTGAAAAAATGATGAGCCTCACTTACATGGAGAGAATTGAGACTGTGATGATCTGAGAAGAACAGCTGAATTTGCAGACATTGTTAATTACCTAGATAACAATGGAGAATTTTAGTATTATATTGGTCACTTGCCAAAGACACAGAAAATGGATTCTGGTAAAACTTAGTTGTGATGAGTGAACATATCAAAAAGACGCAAGGAATTAAGAGCTCACGGAGAGAGAAAAGCAAACAACTGAAATAATGGACCCTGGAATCCACAGTGATGGGGGAGCCTCAGAGCTGAAGGAGTACTTTTCTGAAAAATCACAAAGCAGTTTTCTGAGAGTTGCCATGGGAACTAAGAATGGCATCCACCTTACTTGTTGATACTTAGTGAACGAAGAAAAGAGAAGAAATGCAACCATTTCCTAAGGCTGACAGGGAAATGGGGTCCAATCTAAGCATGGGCAGAAGGACTGTTTCAAGTAGAAGTAGTAGTGTGGCATTTTTTACCTGATGAAACAAGTCTTCCAACTCTCTGAGAGCAGAGAAGGGAGGAGGGTAATTGGGAGTTGTGTCTGAGTGGTGAATACCACAATGTAGTGCAGAGCAAAGTTTGTGTTTCATTTCCATAGATTATGCTATGTTTAAAAGGATCTCTGGGATTTGGGAAACTGACTGAATAAAATCAGATTTAAAGACCCATGAATTCCTGAGTAGAACCCTGACAGTCTCTGAAGGATGTGGCACAGGAGGACCGAAGTGAGCTGGCTCTTGGATTACCCAGCTTGAGGGAATGTTGGCTTGGCCACAGAGTGCAGCGGTCTAAGGAGTGAAACAGCCTTGTCCATGCAGACCCAGCCAGGTTATTATTTGTCTAAATGTTTATTGCTTTGGCCACAATCTATTATTACAAGTATTGCCCTACACTGTATTTGTTTATATACATATCTCTCTTTATTAGACTCTGGTTTCCCAAAAAGCAAGAACTGAATCTTATCTTTTCATCCTTAGCACTTGGCTTGCTGCTTACTCTATAAATCTTTAATCCAGTGACTTTAAACACTCTGTTTCCACTTCTAATTCATTGCACTGTCTACTATTCAATATGGCTTATCAATGCTGTACACCACTCTGTTAACTCATGAATGTTTCAAAAAAAAATTCAATGCCTAACTATAGAGAGAGGCTGTCTACAAACAAGAGGAAGAATTGGAAGCATGACTTACTGTGTACGATCAGTGATAAGAGGGAGAGGAAACCAATTAGCATTCCTTGCATTATCAGTTGTTTTCAATTGTGTTTTGATGACCTGGATAGAATTTCCCATAAGAACTAAGCAGTGAAAAAAACAAATAAAAGAGGAATAACTGGGTTGCTTAACTGCATTTGATACTCAAGTATTCAGTCTGAAAGAAGGATTTCAAGAGTACATGACTTAATGGACTCTGACTTTTTGCAGTTTGCAATAAAACACACACACTCTCTCTCATGCCTCTTCAGCTAATATTATCAAACTTTTACAAAATGAATCCAGTTTCTCTCAGATCAGGAAAACACCATCACAGCATCAGGCTTTACCTGGTCTCTGACTACATTTTATATATTTGAATAAGAAAAAAATCTGTATTCATTGAGTAAGCTCAATTCCAAAAGTCTTTCAAAAATCCAAAACCTCAGTTCTTGAATGGAAAAAATAAAACAAAACAATGTATGGAAAAAAAATAAAAATAAAAAAAAAAAATCCAAAACCTCTAAAACCCGAACTTTGCTAAAACTATAATACCAGAAGTTATTCAATTGAAAATTCTCAAACTCACATGTAGCTATCTACGGTCTTTCTGTTTTTCTTTGTGTCAATGCTCAGATGTTCTGAATAGAAATATTAAGACTGTAATTAAGAAAAACATTGCCTATGGTACCTACCATATGCTATACATACCACAGTATTACATCCTAATGTTATTATTATTTTAAAATCCAAGAGTCATAAATACATAAAGACACATCTGGCCCCAAGAGTATTTTAAAAATTGGTTCTGAAATGGTTCTCTCTCACATTTAGGTCCATGGTAATTAAGCACTATGATTAGGTTACATGGTGAGGTTTCACTAAGTCAATAACTTTACAATTAATCTGAATTAATGAAGCATAGTTTATAGTTATAAAAGTAAAGAGAGCTCGAGGATGGAAAAAGAAATGCAGTCTTTGTAAAGCCTTTCATGAAGTACATCCTCTCATGCGGTACAGCCTGCGGATTTCCCGATTCTCTACTCTCGAATGGAGTAGAGAACATTAGCCCACACCAGGAGTCTTTTCCAGCCTTCTACAGATAATTCCACTTCTACCCTCAAGATAGGAACTGTCTTAGTCATAGCAGAATGGAACCATACAATATGACTTCCACTTAGTCCATCTTCTTTTTTCTCAGCATGATCTTAATAGTCATAGTTTTTCAGTAGTTTGTATCTTTTTATTGTTGACTCTTTCATAATTCAACATTTGCCTGAGTGTGGGCATTTTATTTGTTCCCAGATTGCTCTAAGTATTCACATATGTCTTTCTTGAGTGCGGTTTTCATTTTTCCTTGTTTAGATACCTAGAAGAGGTTTGTTAGACCCACCCATCCATTTCAAAGGAGCTGGGAGTTTATTGAGCTACAAGAAATTGTTAGTCTGTTTTTGAAAATGGTTTGCTGTCTTCTACCCCACTAATAGTGTTCGAATGTCCCAATTGCCACACATCTATGGTGTCGTCATATTTTTACTGTTATACTTCTAATGAATCTAAGAAGTATGAAGTACTATCCTGTGGCATTTTTAATTTGTATATCCCTAGTGACTAATGAATTTCAACATCTGTTTCTTAGCTTATTAGCTTTTTGTGAGGTGTTTGTTCAAATCTTTTCCCAACATTTTTTGGTCTTATTGTTGATCTGGGATTTCTTTCTATATTCTGGTTTCAAGCCCTTTATCAGTTACATGTGTTATGAACATGGTCTTCGATCTGTGACATGGCTTTCCAGTTTTCTTTTACAGGTGGTTTCGCGGGAATTTTTTTAACTTCTAACTAACTAACAACTCCAAGTTATAATTTTTGTGTGGCTGAAGCTTTTCCTAATGGCTCAAAGATTTCCTCCAGTTATAACCATTCAAAATGAAATCTACCTTCCTTTGAAGCATTGAGGTCCCTTTGTTTTCTTTTATTTATTAGTAATCAGACCAATATCTACTAAATATTTCTTAGCTAGTATTGTTTTAAAATTACTTTCTGATGTGCATGTGTGTTTTATGCATATCTATAATTACTTTGAAATTACAGTTCTTATCATATACAAACTGTTAAGAGAAGTATCAAGGAAAGTCAAGTATTACAGCTCAAGAAGAGTAGACTGTGGATGGTTGTGATGGTGCATGCTGGCTTCCCAGCTCATGGGAAGTGGAGGCAGGAGGATCAACAGTTCAAAGTCATCCTCAGTTCATGGGCAATTGAGGCCAATCTAAGGTATGTGTGAGCCTTCTTCAAAAACAATTTTAGGAAGATGTCTCTAAGGAAGTACATGTCTAAAGACATTGTAAACACTAGAAGATCACTGATGAGTGGAATTGAGAAGACTTTATGAAATAAAAACAATACTCTGCCTGGCAGAGACAGATGATGAATGAATTTTGATGATAAATTTAAGAAATAGGAAACATCATGGTATACAGAAGGGTGTGCTTTCTTAAATGTGTCAGGAAATGGTGCTCCATGCAGCTTGATGAGAAATTAGCTAGGTTCTAGAAAAATAGCAATAAGACTTAAGACTAGAAAAGGAAACTGGGGGAGCCTTTAGTCTGTACGTGAAGAGCCTGATAGACATTCACTGGAAGGACACTGACTGACTGACTGACGATTTGAAGTATAGAAGAATATAGTCAAAACACTACCTTGGAAAGATTACTCAAGAAGGCTTGATGGAGATGGTTCCTAGAGTACATTTTGAGGGAACACATCAATTGGGATTCAGTGGGAAGAATTAGCATCCCTACCTCCTCTTATGCATGCTTGCCAGACTCTGTGTCATAACTGCATCTTTTATAGACTAGAAAGTTATGACTAATGCCTCTTTTAATATTCTTCATCCTCTAGCATGAACCACAGAGCAATCCTGATCAATATACATACCATGCAAAGAAGTATACAAGGATGACAGAAGGAAAATAGAAATTGCCAGGCCCAGTGAAATATGAGTATTAGTCTTGTTAGAATTAGCTTTCAAAAACCAGCTTAATTCTTCCATTCTGAACACTGTGTGCTTTTGTTCCTCCCAAGTTCACTCACCCTATCAGATGCAAACTTTAAGTGAAATGATTCTAAAGTACCTATAACCACTGAATCTCTGTCTCTGTATCTCTGTCTCCGTCTCTCTCCCTCTCTCTCTCTATCTATTTCTCCTTCTCTCTCTCTCTCTCTCTCTCTCTCTCTCTCTCTCTCTCTCTCTCTCTGTGTGTGTGTGTGTGTGTGTGTGTGTGTGTGTGTGTGTGTGTGTGTGTTGGACAAAGAGTTAGCTTTAAGTATCTTCATAAGCCAGTCTCCATTTCTTCATTTCAGTATTTTAGGAAAGATTTTCATTGAACCTGTAACTCATGATTCAGCTTGGTTTGCTGGTCAATATGCTTCTGGGACCCACCAAAAGCTATAACCCAGTTACATAGTTATAGTTCCATAGTTATATATGTGTAGCACCTTGCCTGGATTTTACATCAAAATTGAGAGTCTGAATTCAGGTCATTTAATGATTCTGCAAGCAGCATTTTTACTGACTGAGCCAGTCCAGCAACTTTAAATTTCTAAACAATGTTTAAGGATAATACATTATTTCTTTGACGGATATTCTTTAATCAAAATTGTTATGTAGGAGCGTCAAGATTAATCATTTTTAAAAGTAGTTCTAAAAACTAAGTTCTCCGAATATGATCATTCAGACTGAGCACCTTAGGAAATCATTACTGTAGAATTTTCAGGGTGCTGACTCCATTGGGTGGTAGAATCGTTATCTGATTTCTTCTTAGCCTTAAAGACAGGGCAGTTGTTGTCACATTATCTACTGAGCTCAGATATAATAATACTGTGACATGGTTTCAAATTATTCCTTTTTCTTAAATCCCTATGCCTTATTTGTGAGTTTGGAAGACAGTACACAGCATACACTGCCTTTCCAGTGCCATCTCCTACCTGCCAATATGAAGAAATGGAGAAGAAAATAATGAAAAAAAAATACAGATCTCAGTCCATCAGATGTTGGGGTTGAAAAAGGGGTATCTCAAAGAAGAAAACCATTTTGCTGGAGTCCCCAAACTTGAACAGCAATCACAATTTCATTTACTACCCACAAATTACTTTCCCACAGCCTTCAGGAGCAGATCCTTGTGTGGTGAATAGAATACATTTTCTAAAACTTTATATTGAATTTATAATACAGCAAGATATTATTTAATAACTCAGCCACCTTCATGAATTCCATTCCCCAAAATGCTGTGTTCAGCTTTATTAAGAGAACGGAACAGGAATAAACTGACTACTTAACAGAAAAAAAAATACTTGGTTTTTTAACTTTAGAGTTCTAAGCATTCAACATGCCATGTACTTTATTATGCATTTTATAAAGAAATGGGAATAAGAGGCTTTCTGGAGAAAATTTCTGTACAAGCAAATGTGTTCTGAATAGGCATGTGAAAAACTAGTATTATCTGCTGAGACCAACAATGAAATTATCATTTGATAAAACCCAAAGAAAACTTGATGGTCTCAGATAAAACGTGTGGTCTTCTTAAAGGAAAAGTACTTCACAGAAGCCGGAAACGGGGACACCAAAGGGAGGAAGCTGCTACTAGGCTATTTCACTTAATGACTGTATGTCAAGTCCATCACAGGTCATTATTTATAGGTCATTTTCCTGTCAATTGTAGGAATCCTGGCCTTAATCATTTGTGTCAACACGCACTTCCGTATAAAAACTTCCAACATGATACAGATAATTCTGAGAAACACGATATGTGTTCTGACAATTTTTTGCTTTCCTTTTGACTCTGAATTCACCAAGATATTTCCTGTTAACTCCTTGGCGTGATTGTTTTCAGTGCCTGTTACCGATGCCAGCACTGGGTGTCATGCTGGGAAAATCTGGTTTTTGTAAGGAAAATTACAAACCATTGTGGTCAGAATTAAATTTAAAGGAGTGTTGCTACTACTATATCCAGTACATTCCCACAGTTAAGTATCTCATTATTTTAGAAAGATTTTATTTTTCCTTTGTTTTTTACTTTGATAGGATTGTCATTTCCCATTCAGCAATTATTTAATGAGTAAAAGAGACCAAAGTTATTGTACAACTATATTCCATAAACCCTCCTTATGGGAAGAATAATAATTTGTCAAAGATAAAAAACTAAATAAAAAAGAAAAAATCTGTATGTTCAAGGTAGCCAGGACTCTAAGAAGTGAATGTATTCTTAGGGATTAACACGGATTTTAGCTCAGAAATGCTTTCTTGCCTGCTATCAAGACGCCAGCCTTCTAGACCTTATTTTGCTCTATCTTGGCACTACAGAACCTACTCTATGAAGAATTTACAATATTTATTTTTCTCATGTATACCTATTTGAGTTAAAGATCCAATGAAGATTTTGTTTTCTACAAACACATGTAAGGTGTCACCTATGTATATATGAAAAAGCTATTTCCTATATCTAGATTTAAGGACAAGGAGGTGTAGGAGAGAGTAACCTCACAATTTACAACTCAGAGAAAATCTCTGCCTCAGAAAAACATCAGGTTGAAACCTCCTGATAAAAAAATTATATTTTCTAACAGATGCATTACTGTGACTGAGAGTGGCTATGCCAATTAGCAAGGTCTAGAGTTGAAATAAATTTAAATAGTTTACAAATAAAATAAATGTAACAGTTTACAAATAAAATGAGTACATTATGGAAATGAGATATTTATAAATTGACAGTTTTTGTTTTTGTTTTTTGGGTTTTTTTTTTTTGAGGCAGGGTTTCTCTGTAGCTTTGGAGCCTGTCCTGGAACTAGCTCTAAGCAGACCAGGCTGTCCTGGAACTCACAGAGATCTGTCTGCCTCTGCCTCTCAAGTGCTAGGAATAAAGGCATGTGCCACCACTGCCTGGCTATAAATTGACATTTTTAAGAGGCGAGATCTTCTTAAATCCTCACTTGGGTGAGGGGACAAAATAGAAAGAAAAGACATAAACAATGTTTCTATGATTTAATTCAGTGATTTACTAAGCACAAAATGGAAATCAGCACAAGCAGTCAATCAATAAGAAAATAAATTTATAGAGATAAGTTATCTATTTCTAAAGGTTTTCCCCATTAGCATTCCAGAAAAAAAAAGGTAACAGTAATCATCAAATGACGGGAAGATAAAAATTTAACACAAGGGCATACAAGTATGTAGCTGTTAACTTAGCCAAATAATGAATAAATTAATTGATCAGAAATATTGGTTATTTTCACTAGTATCAGAAGTATAAAAGCTTCTCTGACAATTATTACAAAGCAAAGGATCTTAAACTCTCAGAATAAGAATTCAAATTGTTGTAAATACCCTAAGCACATGCTGAAGAGTAAGCATCGTACCGTGTGGCATGTCTGGATGACTAAGGTACTGCCTTCATCCTAGATGAACCAGTGATGTCCTGAGCACATGCTGAGCAGTAAGCATCACACCATGTGGAGTGCCTGGATGACTAAGTTATTGTCTTCCAGACGAACTGGTTATGTCCTGAGGACCCTAAGGCTAGTGCTATAGGAAGCTGTCACTGTGGCAGTGGAGAGAAACAGTCAACATGAAGGAATTTCCAGGAAAGACAGATGCTCACAGTAACTATCAATCAGTTGTTCTGAACCTTAAATGTCCTTTCTGGTGTATTTCCTTTGAGAATTCTAAAGCCCTGAAATAACATAAGTTAAAGTCATAGAAATTTGAAAGTATCCTCCCTCACCTTACACTCATGCTTCTTGTAGTGCTGCACGTGCGGCCATGATGAAGTGTTAAAACTCTAGTTTCAAACTAGATTTGGGCAGATAATAGCAACAAAACCAAAATAGTTAAGATTTATGGAAGTCAAATCTTGTTTAAATTTTCCATACCAACCAAAGTGAAACCAAAATAGTTAAGATCCATAGAAGTCAATCTTGTTTAGATTCCCCATAATCATCAAAGTGATTAATTTAATGTTAATATTAATGACATTCTTCACAGAACTGGGTTTAAGAAGTCCTATAATTCATATAGAATCACAAAATCCTCAAATAGAGAAGACAATTTTGAGCAAAGACAATAAAACAAAACACCTTAAACTACCTACCTAAGTTCAAAATACACACAAAGATACAGCAATCAAAACAGTGTGGTATTGACAAAAGTAAGAGACATCAATGCAACACAGCAGAAGACCGAGAAGAAACCTATGCATTTATAGACAAATGATTTATAACAATAATGCTGCTAGCATGCATTAAGGACAGGACACATTTTCTAAAATAAATGGTACAAAGGAAATTGGATACCCACATAAAGAAGAATAAAAATATACCTCTGTCTCTCACTGGTTATGAAAATCAGTTCCCACGAACTGAACACCTAAATGTGAGTGTGTACACTATAAAAAAGAGAAAGAGAAGGAAATGAAATACGTTAGGGTGTTGACATTGGGAAAAATGTGTTGCCTTGCCCGTTATCTCAACAGCACCAGACATAAAAGAGCAAGCAAATCAAACTTAAGGTGTGTTTTGCAGGGTAAAGGATACAGTGGAGAGAGGAGACACCTACTGAGTATAATTGTATACACTTATAGTTGAAATAATTGTAAATATACATCTGCCAGGTTAACACATGGATTAGAGAGAGAAAGAACAGACAGACAAAGAGCTGGAGAGATGGTTCCATGGGAAAACACTCACACGCAAGTCTGACAGCTTGATCTCTGATCCCTCAAACTCATCCGAAAATCAGACACAGGAGTGCAAGCATCTGTGATCCCAGAGCCCCCTCTGGGGAATGGGAAGTGGAAACTAGAACATTGCCTGTTAGCCTGGCTTGTGCAAAGAGACCCTGCTTGAGAAAAGGCCAAGGTTGAGACCCATGGATTGTCCTTTAACCTACACACACACACACACACACACACAGAGAGAGAGAGAGAGAGAGAGAGAGAGAGAGAGAGAGACAGACAGACAGAGAGAGAGAGAGAGAGACAGACAGACAGAGACATAGAGACAGAGAGACAGAGAGAGAGGGAGAGAGGGAGAGAAAGACAAAGTGAGAGACAGAGAGAGAGAAGAAGAAAGAAAGAGAGAATAGCAAATAATAATAACTTAGAATAGTGAATGGGTAGTACAAGACCCAGCAGTTAAGGGTCCACATTGCTCTGGCAGAGGCCCTGTGTTGGATTCCCAGCACCAACCCTAGGCAGCTCACAACTACCTGCAACTTCAGCTCCAGGGAAATCAGGTTCCTCTGGTCTCTGTGGACACTTGCCCTCACACACTCATACACGCGGACATGCACGCATGCACATAACTAAAACCAAAATAAAATCTTTTTAAAAACTAAAACTAACAAATGTGGGCAATAAATCCAAATTTTCATTCCACAAAAGAAGATATGTAAATATCCCACAGCTGTGTGACAAAAATGCTCAAAATCAATAATCATAGATGTGCAAATCAAAACCAAGGTGAGCTATCACCCTAAGTAAAAATAGCTGTCATCAAAGGGCTAGAATTGGATGAATGGAGAACAGGTACTATCACTAGCTGCTTTCCTAGAGGACATGCACTCAATTCCTAACACCCCATAGCCGCTCACAACCCTCTGTAACTCCAGTTCCAGAAAATCAAACGCTCTCTTAGCCATACGCAGACCAAACACCCTTACACCTTAAACCATAGAAGAAAAGCCCTAGTGCGATTGAGGAGGAAAGTGAACCCTTGCCCACTGCTGCGAGGACATAAATGAGTATACTGATTGTGGAATAAAATATGGAGATGCCCTTAAAACTAGAATCCTGGTATGAACCAGCGATCCCACTACTAAGTTTATCTCCAAAGGAGATGGGCGCAGCATGCCAAATGCCACCTTCACATTGAGCTTCAGCGCAGCCTTACCCACATCAGCTTTCCTCTGCCCGGACCACTTTACTTAACAGCAGGATTTTCAGTTTAACAGATTTTCCAGAAAATGTCATGCTTTCATTTTTCTTCACATTTCTTTTTTCTTCACATTCTGTATATGTACTACAGCCTCTTTAACTAATCAGCTGTTGAAACGCTTTTTCTCATGCCAAAACCTAGCAGGTAGGTTGCAGGCTGCGATTGTCCCCTTGATGTAGGAAGTTTTCTTGCTGCCATCACCCCAGTGCCTAGAATTGTTTCTGCAGCATGTAAAACACCCAGTGATTCCTGACATTTTAACCATAATTTGGGGGCTCCTTCTGATAAGCCACACAGACAAAGGAGTTTTGAAGGGGAATGTTAAGTGCACAACCTACCCTGACTTGTCCTGGTAATGTTGTTTTCATTTCCTATTTTTCTTTTAAATTGCTACAAACATTGTGGATTTTAAAAACACTCATGTATGTACTTATAGCCAGAGAGTAAGAAGGTCAACTGAATCTGCTGAGGCTCAATGAAGATGACAGCATAGCCAGCCCCAACTGCGTGTTCTGGGGAGAAGCTGTTCCTTGTAATCTCCAGTTTCTAGGGAATTGGCTTCTGTCCACATTGCTCCACCCTATGATTATAATTCCTTTTTACCATCTCTTTGACCTCTTCTCAAGACAGTTGTGGTCAAACTGATCCTACCTGGAAAAGCATCATCAGGTTCTTAACCCCATCACGCGGACAAAGCTCCTTTTGCTGAACAAGAGAACATAGCAAGAGGCTCCTAGGATTAGAGTGTAAATGTCTGTGGGGGACTTGTTTTTCTGTCTACTGCAATTGATGAAGGCTTGTTCTGCCTTCCAAGTTATCTTGAGGTAAAACTTAACTAGATACTTCTATGTCTGAGACTCTTGTCCCAAGAAACAAAGAAATCAAAGAAACCATGCTGAGATTTCACCGAGGTCGTTTCAGCCTAAATGATGGTACTTCATCTCACCTGCCATATCCAGAGACCGCTGAGCAAGGGCTCTGCTGGCAAGCGTGGAGTCTTAGCTTTGAGGTTACCTTTAATTCCTAACGATTCTAAAGTAAGTCATTTAACATTTAATTGAGTGTAAAGCTGGCCTAAATTTTTACAAAATAATAATAACTCTCAGGTTACCTAGTTAGCTAAATATTTCATCAGCTCTTTCTGTTCTTAAGTAAATGTAAATCAATAAGTTCTCTGTACAAATGAAGTGATAGTTTGTATAACTGATAACACAGCTGCACCTGACTGCAACAAGTGACTGGAGTTTACTTCCAAAGTGCTTTCTGCCATTGTGAGTGGGAATAGCAGTGTCGGCATTCACAAAAGAAAGTCACTTGGTAAGGCTCTGAATTATATAGTAACAGCTGACTTCAGTTTTGAAAGTCACAATTAATGTGCTCCAAACAAAAGGAAACCTTCCAAAGAACTCATTTCAACTTATTAATAAAAGAACAGAACTCGAGTTCAGCCCTGGATGTCATTACCAGAATTTAGATTTACCTCCCCAGAGGAGGTGATGGAAATAGGTAGATTAAATGTTCCTGACGAATGTGACTCACATGAAGTTTATAATTAAACTCTGGCCCAGGCATCTCAAACACCTTTCTAAAGAGAGCTGCATAGACTTACGTCCAAAAGAACACACTTTACAATCCAGCTGTTAAACCAGGAAGCTTATCTTTAAAATATGAGAAATGTCATGTTCTCACAGCAATAATATATTTAAAACTAACCTCTGGTTTTCCTAATTATTAGGAGAAAGAAAGCAAAGCCATTGCAAGAAATCAACATTTAATAAATATTTGTTACATTCATTAACTCAACAAATAATTACTGAGGACTGAACATGTACCAGGCAATGATCTGTGTGGTAGAAAGATAAAACTAAACAAAATATAAGAGAAAACTCATCCAGAAACAGTTGACACTGAGTGGAAAGTCTAATGGTATTCCCTAAATAAAATGCAATGCCTAAAAACAAGTTAACACTGATAGCTATCTCATGAGAGACTGCAGCATGTTCAAAAAAATTTTAAATGAACTAAGCAGTTAGATTTTTGATGATATAACAGAGATGTTTTCAATGGCATCTATACAGAGCCCCAATAAAAGAGAAGATGTCCATGTGGAGATCAGAAGAAAGCATTTCCTACAGAAAGGAAAGAAGAATATGGAATCAGATCCTCGTGTGGGAAGGAGTTTGGTGCACTAAGAAAAGCAAAGCCAGTGAGAGGACAGAGAGCAAGAAGGAATGTCATGGGGAAGATGAGGTCTGCAGGCAGTCGGGAACCACAGAAGGAGGTTGATTGTGAGAGGAATGGGAGACCACTGCAGGGTGTTCAGCCACGAAATAACATTGCAGGCTTCTACTGATGGAGAACCCTGTCCAAGGCAGATTATGGAGGAAGCCAGAGCAGAGGTGTTGGTGAGATTGAGATAGTCACAGGTGGACGGCATGGGTACCTGGGTTGGGGTCAGGAGGTCATTGGAGCATGAGGAAGAACTGAAGTTAACTCCTTCATGATTATTTTCCTTGGAACAACTAGGAAAGATATGGACACACTATGACCCACACTGTGGGTTTCAAGGCTACAACAAATGTTTGCCTATGTCCTTTGTCTTTGGTCCATACCACAAACCATTCACTTCTGCTCCTCTGAACAGTTTACCTGGTGGTGAGGACTTGGACTTCCTCCTTAAGTTCTGTGATTTTTTTCTCAGACCATGTTGCAGTGAATACTCATTTACTGTCAGAACTGGGTGAGTGACACCCAGGTAGAAAGCCCACCTCCTCCCTCTCTGCTCCTATTGAGCATGGTCAGCTGCACCTCTGTGTATATCAAGGCTGGTTATCTCTGCTGTGATTCTAATCCCTCTCCCTGACTCCCCACCACTTGGCCCGAGAGTCCTGAAATGCCTGTGTAATAAGTTTAAATGCAGTAGGAAGTATTTTCTTTTAGAGCCAACTCATCTATGTCCAAAGCAATGAAGAGATCTGAAGAAAGAAAGCACTGGTTCTTTAAAAGGACAGCAGAACAATAGCTCCCATGCCTATGAACCCTACCCACAAAGGATACAACATCAAGTAACAATTGTTGACTTAGAGTGTCTTGATGTGGTATTCCCCTCTGTATGCTGTGAATGTGTTTTATTACCATTGGTTATTAAATAATGTGCTTTGGGCCTATGACAGGGCAAAATAAAGCCAGGCAGGAAATCCAAACAGAGATTTAGAAAGAAAGTAGGCAGAGTCAAGGAGATGCTGTGTAGCTGCCGAAGGAGACAGAAGCCGGAACTTTACCTGGTAAACCACAGCCATGTGGCAGTGCACAGAATAATAGAAATGGGTTAATTTAAGATGTAAGAGTTAGTTAATAAGAATCCTAAGCTAATAGGTCAAGCAGTGCTTAAGTTAATATAGTTTCTGTGTGATTGTTTTGTGTCTAGGCAGCCAGGAAACAAATGAGCAGTGTCCGTTTACAGTGTTTTCTTCCTATGAAGTTATGTTGTTGAGGGATCAACCTGGTAGAAGGAGGAAGAAGTGTGATGTGGGCACAGTCCCTAAACAGGTGCTCACTGTATCACTCTCTTTGGTTTAAGGTGGGACCCATGATGCTGCAATAAGAGAGTGGAAGGGAAGGTACCAGGGCATCCATGATAAAAAGCATACAGATTCCAGTATCCTGGATTATGTACTTACAAAATTTATTTGTGTACATTAGCCTGATTTCACATGTTCCACTTCATACTTTGTGGTATCTGAGAGCTATCAAGCAAACATACTCCTGAGTAGGAAAAGCAGTCCCTATATTCAAAGGAAGAGAAATAGCTCCCAGCATCCTCCATAGGCTTTGAAAAGATGGAGCAAATGAAGTGCTAATCAGACATCTTCTCACTGCTCCCGAACTGAGAATCAATATCATTGCTCTTCAGACTATAAGAGGAAAATTGATACAAGAGAAAGAGTCCCTTCTCTGCTGCTCTCAAATATTTTCTCTGTATTTCCACAAATAAAAACTCAGAACCCTACAGCAGAGAGAGACAGAGAGACAGAGACACTGGGAGAAAGACAGAGATACAAAGACACAGAAAGACAGACAGAGAATGAGGCAGAGAGACAGACAGACACACACACACACAAAGAGAGAAAGAGAAAGAGAGAGACGAGGGTGCTCTTTTCCATTTGGTAACATTTTTTTCTTTCCTTTCTTCTCCATTTCCAGTTTTGTCAACTCTATGTTCTTCGGAACATTTGCCTCTCCCTACATTAGTTCAAGTCTCATCAGTGTCCTTCTTAAAGTTGCATACTGCTTCCTTCAAAGATTTAAAAAGCAGCCTCCCTAGTCCTAAATTCAGCAGCTAGTAACTCAGAACAAGGTCTAAAACTTCACAGTTTTTCCTCACAGTTAAACTTCCTGGTCTTTAATTTCACTTTCATCCCAGTCTATGAAGGCACAGAATCATAGCCTTGTGGCCCATCCTACTATCCAGCAGCATAAACTGAATTACACTGTGCCCATCTGAGAAATGGTCCAGGCTTGCCTTTTCGTGCTCTCTTGCTGCCTGTGCATGAGGATTACTGGGATTTCACCCAGTTGCTGAACCGCTATTCACATCATGGTGCTAGTCTTCAGCTAGCTTTTTGTTTATGCACAATAAAGATCAGTCACATCCAAAACCGCAGTTGGGTTTTATTCTGGAATTTTCAATGACACACAAACCCAGAAAGGGGCCAAGGCAGTTTGGAATCTTCACCATAAAAACACCATTTGCTTGTGATGTTCTAAGTCCTTCAGATGAACCATCACAACCAGTAGTGGGCTGTGAGGTGCATGCTGGAAAATACTCTGCTACCTCTGTATCAGAATGCCAATCTATTACTCTGTATATTTTGAATTTCATGAAAAAAAATCATTTGGCTTATAATTGTTGGTTTGACTAGTCTTTCTTTCTTTCTTTCTTCTCATTCAGAATTGTGTCACCACACATCCCTGTCCTCTTCATATCTGTGTGGAAAGGGATTTCCTGGCTCATGGTAGAGCTTAGAGTTGCATGAGGAAATCAAAGGAAAGGAAAACTGATATGACATACCTGAGAAGGTAATTGCATCTCTAACACACCATGCCCTTCTAGCAGCCTCCATAATATCTATAAGGAATGTTTTGCTGTTTAGAGAACCCATCTGAATAAACCTTAGACTAGAATATGTTTGTATATATGTATTATATGTATGTGTATGGACAAAAGTGTTACATATGTGCATACAGACTAATTTGATTAAACCAACCCAGGAACATAGTAAACATCTTAAGTTCTTTGTGTTTCCTGTCTCAACCGTTATGTGTGAGCAAACACATAAATCACACAAGATACATCATTCCATCAGAGCTCTCTTGAGGCTATGAGCATCTAAACAAATGCTTGCTTCTTCTGGGATCCACTTGTTTCACTCTGACCCACTCAGTTCACAGTCTCAGCCTAGATGAACCTAGTCATCTCCTTAGGCCTAGACGTTTATAATATCTTGTAGTGTGTGTGTGTGTGTGTGTGTGTGTATACAAGACAACTTGTATCTAGTATATAGGTTGAAGTGAGGTTGAAATTCTCAGGAAAATTGTAGTCTCTGTATTTCTAAGGTGCGATTCACTGCTCAGAAAGCATATGTGATACACCTAACCAGAATACATGTGTTCAGAGGTGGATGATATGTACAGATGGTGGTGTGTATGCTCGCAAAAGCTACATCATATATGCAATATTTCCAAGTGCAAGATGCTTTGTGTACACTTCTTTATTCCAGAAGAGGAAGCTGATACAAAGAAAAGTAAGAGAGAGGGATGAAGGAACAGAAAGAGAGAGAGAGAGAGAGAGAGAGAGAGAGAGAGAGAGAGAGAGAGAGAGGCTTTTCTTGGCCCCTTTAAGGCTGATGATAAAATTCCACAAGGAAGGAGAATGCCAAGGGCTCCCACTGCCCTCCTTGCTTCCTCCCTCTCCTCGGGAATAAATCCTGTCAATACCACCATGATCTTTTCAATTAAATTGTTTTATCCAAAGCAGATGTTCCCTGGGAACGTTTCCCCTTTGCTGCCTGGAGGTTCATGCTTTCTCTGCTCATTTGTCTCCCTAACTTGCATCCGAGGGAACACATGGAAGTGGTATGGGCAAAAAGAAATGGGATAGCTAGCGAAAGAGTTTGATTTTTTTTTTTTGCCATGATTGCTTTGCTAAATAATTAAACTACAAGTCAAGTAAAAGGAGCTGGCAAATGGAAAAAGACACTGATCTGCCAACACCTAGTCAACTCCTTACCTGTTTTTTCTTGTCTCAGTGCCTTCCTCTGATTTAATAGTAGAGCAGAATTTACCAGTTTCTCCTGCAAAGAAGTCATATTATAAACATGGACTAAAAAGGAGTTGCACATGCCGAAACATTCTCCATATCAGAATACACTTTGAGGCAACTCTTTATGAACTCGGGCTATGGAATGTTTTTTCCTGGATACCTTAGTGTTTCCAGAGTAACATGTTTTAACTGTCATCGCAAGTCTTAGAAATCTTCATATTAGGTTTTTCAAGTGTTTTTTTCTTTCCTTGGATTGGATTAAGTCGAAATTACCACCTGAAATATAAGATTATTTTATTTAACTGTAAGTAATTTTGTGTGAGAATTAAATGGGAAACTTCATGACTTTAACACAATGTGGAGCCTCAGATGTCTGAAATCAATACTTCTGACACTTGACATTTGGAAAGAAATGCTTTTCTTGTGTGTTCAGATTCAAAAATATACATTAACCATATTCTTCTAATTTAAATGAAAATACAATAGATGATAAATATATATGTATAAATAATTGTTAAGAACATTTCTCAAATAGGGCATTTCTTCTTATGTGACATCCATCAGCTGAAGAGAAAGTAGGCTCTATTTTGATCCAAATACCACTGAAAGTTTTATGAGTCACTTGGATTCACTAATGGTGAAAATAGCTTCACTTTTCCTTTGAGTCAGTTCCAAGTTACTGTTAACTAATATATAAATATATATTTTAAAGTCATTGATTTTTATGACAGACTTTCTCCATCTGGAAAATAAACTATACATTACTGTCATATTCAAGGACAAATATACAAGAATTGGATTCTGCAAAATAGGAACATATGGGATTTTCAGAGGGGTCTGCCGTGGGGGCTGGAAATTGGAGGGGGGACCATCTGACTGTGGGAGCAATGCACAAGGTCACACATGATCTGTTTTAGGATGAGCTTCAACTCCAAACCAATATTTACTATCACTGTGTGTGATATCATAAAGGAGTGAAAATCAACCTTCCAATGCCCTTCTGGGTACAGGAAATGCTGACTACCCTCGGAGTGGTTGGAACTGAAACTCTTTCATTTGGGACATTTGCTGACATTCTTTGCTTGGCTTAGTGACAGAATTTTATTTTCATCTTCAAGTGCCCTAACATTTACTAACAGATTACTTATTTCTTTAAAAAGTTTAAGCTTTCATCGCCACACCCACAGACCCTCAACAGCTGAGCATGTCTTCATAGAACACGCCTGACATTAAACTGGTCAATGTCCCGACACAGGTGGGTGAAGGGCTCACAAGGCCCTACTCCTGGTTGAGGAGCTTCAGGCAGTACATAGGTGACCGCTAAGGGGTGGAATGCTAATCTCCTTCAGGGCTGGCCACCGGTAGGTCACCATGCCCCTGTGCTCAACCCTACACCCATGTGTATGCAGGGAACTCTATTTGGACTCCAAAATTTATATATTTGAAAAAAAAAGAAGACATGAATTTAAGAGGGGAATGTGGGGTGAAACCAGGAGAAATTGACAAGGGAGGGAGGAGCAGATATGATCACAAAACATTGTACTAGTGTATAAAATTCTCAAAGAACAAATATATACATATTTATGGTTTTCTGCATAATAAATAAGTGTGTGTGTGTGTGTGTGTGTGTGTGTGTGTGTGTGGTGTCTTTTACTGAACAGGTGGAAACTACATAAAAAAAGTTTAAAAACAAACTACAGTTTGTCAACTGATATTTGGTTGCTGTTTTGTTGGGTTAGGATCCAACTCAGAGTCTGCATATGCTAAGCAAAGGCTTAGCTACATTCCAGGGCTGTGTTTTGAGAAACATTATCATGTATACATGTATATGCACACTGGGTAGCATATACATGCATATGCACACAAAATGACATGTTGTGTAGTTCCATAATGATACATTTTCACAGCCGTAGATATATGTCGAAAAGCATAATTAGAATGGGGAGTGGAAATCTCAAGCATTTTTTTTCTTTTTTTTAATCTAATTTTATTATACATGCCAATCCAACTTCCCACTCCTTCCCCTCCTCCCATTCCTTCTACATACCCTCCCATCCTACCCCCATCCAAACTTCAGAGAGAGTAAGGCATATTGTTTTGGGAAAGGTCCAAGGCCCTCCCTACTATATCTAGACTAAGCAAGGTATCCATGCAAAGAGAATGGGTTCCAAAAAAGCCAGTACAAGCAGTAGGGATAAATCCTGGTGCCACTGCCAGTGGCCCCTCAGTCTGCCCCAGCCATGCAACTGTCAACCACATTCACAGGGACTAGTTTGGTCCTATGCTTGTTCCTTTCCAGTCTGGCTGGAGTTGGTGAGCTCCCATTAACTCAGGTAGACTGTTTCAGTGGGTGTCCCCATCATGGTCTTAACCTCTTTGCTCATATTCTCTTTCCTCCCACTCTTCAACTGGACTTTGGGAGCTTAGTCCAATGCTCCAATGCTGGTCTCTGCCTCTGTTTCCATCAGCTGTTGGATGAAGGTTCTATGATGGTATTTAAGATGTTATTCATCAGTCTGACTACAAGGCAAGTCAAAATCAGGCCCCCTCTCCTCTATTGCTTAGGGTCTTAGTTGGAGTCATCTTTGTGGGTTCCTGGGAATTTCTCTAGAGCCAGGTTTCTGCTAACCCTATAATGGCTCCCTCAATCAAGATATCTCTTTCCTGGTTCTCATCTCTGTCCTTCCTCAATCTTGACTATCCCATTCCCTCAAGTTCTCACCCCTCCCCTTCTTCCCTCCTCTTCCCCTTCTACTTTCCCTTCCCCCCAGACCCCCATGCTCCCAATTTTGTCAGGTGATCTTGTCTGTTTCAAATTTCCAGGTGGATCTATATATGTTTTTCTTTGGGTTCACCTTATTACATAGCTTCTCTAGGATCATGAATTATATATAGGCTCAATGCCCTTTTCAAGCAATACTTTCAACATTGCCATGAACCTACTATATGGTCCTGGAAGAGTCATTGAACCTCTTGGAACTTAATGCCCTAACTTATAAACTGTAGGACAAGAAAATGCTTAAGATCATTTCTTACTTGAGTAACTAGGCCCCTCATTCCACTGTAAGCCTTTTTGGGTTTTGGTTGGTTAGTTGGTTACTGATTGCTTATGTGGGTCTCTCATGCAGTGCAGGCTGATATGAACCTATGCAGTCAATGACATCATTAAACTGATCTTTGGGTCAGAGGGCCCTGGCCCTCATTGTTGAACTCTTTCCTACTGATAGGTTTGGGGAGAGGGAAAGTCATCGCCTTCAGTTTTATACTCAGTTGTACACTCTACCAAGTTCCAGTGGACAATTTCAATTTGATGTTCACACAGATGGCCATAGTTAAATAAATGTGTCATAAAACAGAATAAACGCCATGAGTTTGTAAGGAACATTGAGGGAGAAGGGTTGAAAGCGGTGGGAGGGGGAAGCGAGGTGTGGGGACAGAGTAATCAAAATATTATGTGTGTACCAAACTGTCAATGAATTAACTTCATTTATTAGGAAAAAAACTCTCAATCTTTCTGTCTCCACCCCTCCCCCAGTGCTGAGAGGATTGCAGGGATGTATAATACCTAGCTGCACTGTGCCTCGTGAAGTTATTTTGTTCCTGCTTTCTGGTACATTACGTAAGAGTGCTGAAATAAAAAGAACAGATAAACTAGAGATTTCCCTTCATCTCTCTCCTATAGCTATTTCCAAACCTCTGTTCCCAGATGATGCTCTTTCATATGGTGAAGAACTCAGACTAAGCATCAAAGCTGAGCCATCCATGGTGGTGCACCCCTTTGATTCCAGCTCAAAGAGGGCAGAGGTAGGTGAATCTCTGTGAGTTCGAGTCCAGCCTGGTCTACCAAAGATACACAGAGAAACCGCTGTCTCCAAAAACAAAAACAACAACAACAACAAAGAATCAAAGCTGAGCTCGTAATCCCAGCACTTGGGAGAGGGGCTGTCAGGAAGATCAGGAGTCTAAATTCACTATAGCAACAGAGTCTGAGGCCAGCCTGGGAAGTCTGAGATCCTGTCTCACTAAGTTAAAGGCAAAGCTAAAACCTCAGCCCTGGGACTATTTAACACATTCAACAGTCTAAGTGCTGCACTTAGAATCTATTACATCATTAGCATTCTGAATTATTATGAGAAATATTTTTCAGGAGGAGGTCTAAGAGTTTGAAGAAAATGGACAGTAAATCCAGGGAAAGTGTAGAAAATGGTAGAGACAGAATCTAAGAAATCTAGTTCCGCATATAAATTCTGACATCACTAACAGCGCTTCCTTAACCAGTAGTGACACCCTTTCATCAGGCCCCAGCAGGGGGCCAGTTCTCTCTCTCCTGAGTATGTTCACCAGCTTGTTCTGTAAGATTCCAATTGTGAACTAGTAATACAGAGGTTGGACAGGCACCAAGGCAAAGTCGTTTTGTATGTATATATGTGTCATGCCCTGACTCCAACTTATAAAAACGATTGGACTGTGTTTAAATAGACCAGCATCTATCTAATCATGTTTATCCATAATTACTTCTCACACCCAGCAAACTGCTAATTAAACTTCCACAAATCCTATGTCACCCAGAGTTCTCTAAAAGTAATCTCACCTTTGTATTTGTTCTCAATTAAATTACACAGTTCAGCATGCTCTTTCATATAAAAAGAATAATCTTCACCAAAATAATTGTTTTCTTTGCAAGGACAGAAAGTATACTTTCAAACACCATACTTTTAATTATATTTAATTTTTAATTATATTTGATTAAAATGTAATTATAAGAAAACATCAGAAAGAGCTCTAGAGAAAAATGATCGTATTATAAAAATCCTTCACCTTTTGTCTTTGCTGATAATCATTTTTTTATGCTTCCTTTCCGACACACAAACGCCAAGTAAGGTTTGGACTGCATGGCAGAGAGTAGCAGCACAATGCCGCACTGCAGAATCACACACCTGCACAAAGGGCAAACCAAGAGCGCATGACTAGTGTCTTACCGACTCTCCCCGCCCCACCCCCACAGCGTTCTCTTCTCACTGTGGCCCACCACTCCAGGTTTAATGGGACCTTTGTAAACCTTCCCTGGCCCCCATACACTCCGAGCATTTGCTCGTCTCATACTGTTACAAACACACGACTGCTGTGCCAAATTCATTCAGAAACATTTTAGCAATACAACAAAGCAAACCATAAGAGAGATAAATGAGATTTCCAGTGGGTACACAGTAAATCAGAAAGGAATTCACGTGGACAAAAGCATCCCTTTTTATTTAGTTTCCTTCATAGTATACTGCAGAATGTTGTGAAGGCATTCTGCCTAAAACACTTTCCCAACTTCTTTCAGGAGGTTTTCACTAAGAAATACATCTGAAAATACTTAATGTCATATGCTTTTCCAATGATTTTTCCCATGAGCACTTAAGAATTATATTCAAGACATTTCTACCCAGCCACTACCAACTAACCAGCTAGAAATTGCCCAATTAATACTGATGTCTACTAAAGGTCCCTGCACCAATCTTCCTTCAACTTCAATGAGTGGAAGGTTGGACAATCTGAACAGGAGTATGGCAGAAGTTTTTTTAAAAATAATATTTCTTTTAATTTTTGAAATTATAATATAATTACTCCCTTTCTCTTTTTCCTTTCATCCCTCCAAACCCACCCATATACTCCTCCTTGGTCTCTTTCAAATTGCCGTTCTATAAATATATGTGTACATATATATTATATATACATGCAGATATACTTCTAAATGCATAACTACAATCTACTTAGTCTGTAGAAAGCTACTTTACCTATGTTTTCAGGGCTGATCATGTGGTATTGGACAACCAGCTGATGTGTTACTCCCAGGAGAAGACTATTTCTCTTGTTCTCTGCATTCCTGAGTTACCTGGAGTTCTTTGCATAGGCTCGAGGCCTCATGGATTCCCTGTCCACTTCAGCATGTCTATTGTCCTTGCTCAGCCCATGCCTAGGCAGATTTGATGGTGAGAAGTTATGGACATTAGTAAGAGACACTATCTCCCAACAATCTCCCGGGCCACCTGGCTCTTACACTTTCTCTGTCCCTCTTCCATAGTGAATAGAAAACCTTTCCTACCAAATTATTTGGAAATATTGCAGTAATTTCACAGCAACAACTTTTAAAAGGCCAGATTTTAAATGAGCTGGTGCATCTTTTGTCCTATATTTCCTGCATGTGTCAATGTTAATCTGTCACATAATGGAATTTTAGAAAGCAAGCATGGCAGTCCTCTGCAGGGGCTGCACCATGGGGGAAATCTTTTCTAGTCCAGAAGATGAACTTCCTTTCCTTTGATTATTCTGGGTTCCTATTGAGTTGGTGTTACCTGTGTTGCACTGGAACATCAATAGCAGCAAAACAGCTGCTCACATTATCCATCCAAAACAAAACCACTTCTCTATTCTCTTATCTAAAACTGCAGACACCAATTTCTCAGTTCTTCATTCCAGAGAGCTCATTGAGCTTTAGAAAGCCTGACCCATAGTCATTCTTAGATTCCCTTCCATTGTCCTTGCCCGACTGGAGGGCATTCTTGAACAAAACCAAAACCAACCCCCCTTTCTATGCAGGCACTCTGGATTGTCTTCTCGCAACCACATAAACACTTAGGTTGCCTGCTGGTGGCTCAGGGTCTCCCTAACAGTTAGGAAATTGCATTCCTCTATAAGGAGACGTTTCCTGTTTAGAGGCAAGGCTATGTGATCAGGTGACACCACCGTGCTGTTTTCATATGATGTTTGATGAAAACTTAGAACATTTACACTCACAAAAAAAGATTTTTGTTTGCTCCTGGTGGGGTGAATTTTCTCTGCAGTGGACGGTATGTCTGGGAGGTCAGGAAGCTCAGCCTAAGCCTTGCACTTGACGTAGAGTTCAAAGTATGAAAAGGGAAGAGGAAAAGAGAGAGAAAGAAGAGAGAGAGAGAGAGAGAGAGAGAGAGAGAGAGAGAGAGAAGAAACTCACAAAATGCTGCAAATTTTGTCAGTTGTCATGTCATTGACACTAAATTTCTATGGAGGATTACTGGTTTATACTAAAATTAAGCTGAATTAAAAAATAAAAAGTAAGTAACAAATAAACCAGTGATTTGTCTCTGATGTTAATAGAAGGAATTATAACACAAATAAAGATAGGAAGCACAGCCAACACAGATATCATTTAATCCCCAATAGGCTGCGGACAGAACAGATTCCTTTGTGGGGGAGTTGACCCAGGTGTCCTGTCACCTGAGCAAACACATTTTTTTTCTAGGTGAGAGTAGACACAAATTTCCTACAAACTGGTGGCCAGCACTGCAACTCTTCCAGTCTAAGCCCAGAGCAAGCCCATCCCGGAGCCTGCCCAAAGATTTAGCAAAACAGAAAGAACATGGTTCATCTCTTTTCCATTGTGATTGGGAAGGAAAAGCTGAGTATACTGTCTGGCACAGATACTGGCACCATGGCAACAAATCGTAACCTTGGAATTGGTGGGAAATTTTTCACTGGGGAAGAGTTGGAAGATGTACTAGACATGCAAGTATAGTCACTGAAGAGGTAAAAGGCCGTGAGTTTGGATCCAGCAGAAACACCATCAGTGGGAAAGGGGCTGAAAGCATCTGTCACACATTTTAAAACATAGAAAACAATTAAATGGTTTGGGGGCTACAATGGGGCCCTGCAAGACACACAGGAAACCCACTATCTAAAAGGTAAAAGATGATCATCATTCTGGACCTCTTTTTGTGTCTAAAACTGCTAAGTGCAATATGTTAGCCACTGGCCACTAGTGATTACCTAACATGTCTTTGCTGTAAGTGTGTCGCTTTCTAAAATTCATATAAAAAAAGAAAGCAATGTATTTCAACAATAACTTTTTTGCTGATTGGATGATAAAAAGAAAATTTTAAACATGTTAAGTTAAATAAAATGTACTATTAATGTCTGTCTGTGTGTGTGTTTGGACTTTCTTGTTGCTGCTGTCTGACTTTTTAAATGTATCCAAGTGAAAGTTTTAAATTATATATGTGGTTCATATTTAAATTACATATGTGGTTTGCTTTATGTTTCTGTTAGACAACACAGATCTGTGTTCCTAGCTCATTATGGTCTGGAGGGAGTTAACTAACTGGCAGCTGTTTACTGAAGAGGGCGCGATGGCAAACACAGCACTTATCAGACTGCGTCAGATCCCTAAACAGGCGGTCATTTCTTCCTGAATCACAGAGACATTTGCTTTAACTCTTCAGAACTCCCTCTGGCTTTGGACCAGACATCAGTTCTCAAACTCAGCAATCTAACTTCTCCTAATCTCTCTGGGGCAATATTGGTTGACAACTCTGGATTGAGTTGACGAAAGAAACCGAAATAATTTTTAATGTTCTTCTTGTGAAGGGCGGATGGAGAGCCTGTGAGAAGGAAGAGTCTGGAGTTAGACTACAGTTGAGGAAACAAAAGCAGGAAGCTCCGTGTGGAAGGAGGCAGAGGAGGGTGTGAGGGGTGACTGCATCGTGTGCAGTCCTGGGAAGGAGGATGTTCCCTTCCCAGAAGATTGACAGCCTCACAGGAAGGCTAGCCTAAGGGATCCTGCATCCAGGAAGGCTTGGAGGAATAGGGTGGTTTGGGGATGGATCTAACAGAACCCAATCATTCACAGCCTGCATTTTTATGGAAGTTTCTTTATAAGAAACAGCTATATTCTTGGCCAGTGTTCACAAAGCGCAGAAACGTATGCTCTCCTTAACTGGAGATAAACTTGACTTAAAGGAGGAATGCTTTTAATGTTACTAAGTTTGTGTTCTTTCTTCAGATTGTTAGAGCAGTGTCTTGAAAAACAAATTCTCCCTGGCCTTCTATTCTCCAGTTTAGAACAATTACACCATATTGCTCTTGTCAAATTCTGTTGGAACTAACAAACAGAGAGAGTGCTGAGAGGAAGAGGAAAGAAGTGTTTCAAGCCCTTTCTAATGCCTATGGTGCTACAGATTTTCTATTATTATGCAGGTTGTCCTGTTCTCTCCATTCCAGTGGGAACCATGAAGAACTTTTTCCTTTGTTTGATTGGTTGGCTGGATGAGTGGGTGGGTTTGCTTTGTTAGGGACTTCAGACTTGTGATCGAGATCCACTTCTGTCGCCAGTGACTTAGTAGACGATGATGCTAGTCACCAGGCCATAGAGCCATGTCTGCCAGTGTTTCTGTTGACCTGTCTGCCTCTCTTCTCTCTAAAGTTGTGATGGCAAATGTCTCCAAACAGTGAGATGGAGCAATTAACTTCATTTTTAAAACTGCACATTTGGTTCAGGGGAAAATCATCCTGCAGGGTTCACAATCCAGTTTTTACTTCTTGTCAGCTAGGTAGCAAAGCTCTTCCAGACACCTGCCAGACCCGCATAAATATACAGTTTATTATTAATTACAGGGATTAGGACTCTACCTCATGTTTTGCAACTTCAAACCACAATGCCTGCTTCATCTGAAACTGTAAATATTTAAACTTTGGCAATGAATCTTAAAGAAAACACAAAATGATTTACTTTCTGGGAAGGAGCCACTGTTGGGAAGTTTGGCACCAAGCAGTTTTCTTAGCATTTCTGAGAGAAGCCACCGTCTCAACTCAGGCCCATTGTTGAAATGAATGAGCCAGGTCTATTGTGATATTGTGACTCTGCATAAAAATACTACCAGCCTCATAGATCTTAGAGAGCAAGGCTGTGATGGAGTGCGGCAAATATATCAGCAACACCCAAAATTCAAGACAGAGCTTAGAGAAATGTCCCTGCAGCCTGCCACATGACTTACTGCTTGTCTTAATTAGGGTTTCTATTGCTGTGAAGAGACACCATGACCACAGCAACCCTTATAAAGAAAAATATTTAATTGGGGTGGGTCAGAGGTTTAGTCCATTTCATCAATGGCAGCATGCAGGCAGACATGGTACTGGAAAGGTAGCTATGAATGCTACATCTTGCAGGCAACAGGAAATCAGCTGAGATCCTGGGCAGTATCTTGAGCATGGGAAACCTCAAAGTTCACCCTCACAGCGACACACTTCCTCTAACAAGACTATCACACCCACTCCAACAAAGCCACACCTCCTATTACTGTCATTCCATATGAGATTATGCGGGCCGATTACACTGCTGAAAATAGGTCACAAATTTAAAACATATATATCTGCACTGGGAGAAAACTGGGGACCTGATGAAATTGCTTATTTATTAGTAAAATAAACCTATTACCTTTTTCTATTTTCAGACTATAACTATAGTGAAATATATAAATTATAAATATATATAGTACTGATGTAAAAATAAAAATAGAGGACAAAGACATCATACATCCAATACAGTACCTTCTGGATGAGTATAAAGAGCTGAGTTTAGATCTCTGACACCCACGTGAAAAAAATAGTAGATGAAGTGGTCCATGTCCTAATGCTAGAGAGGCAGTGACAGATATATCCCTGGGACTTGATGGCCAGTCAGTCTATTTCATTTTGTGAGCACCGGGTTCAGTGATGTTTTGCATCACTTTCTGTCATCATGGCCAGGGATGATTACAGGTTGCCCAGACTCTTGAAATTTAAAAAGTCAAACTTCCAATTTGTTTTCTATGTATTTCTCAAGCCCACTGGCCTCCAGACTACAGCCTGGCATGAACAGATTTTCAAAATTACCCACTAACAATGCCTGGATTGAATTAAATCATTCGAAGATTCTACAACTTTGATCATCTGGAACTCAGAAATGAACACTGTAACCTTAATATTTTTATTTTTCAAAAACTGCTCATTGTTACCTGGTACCTAAACTAGCAAATGTTTTTATATGAGTGAATGACACAACAAGAAGTGGTAAAAGCTCATTAACCCCAGAAATAATTTTTATGTGCCAGACACAAAGCAAGGTGATATGGGGAGAGTGGAAAACTTAACTTTGTTTGCACATTGAAGAATCTCATAATTCACATAACCTTAAGTGGTTAAAACACTAACAATATTGTTATCAGATGCATAACACAATTTGTCATAAAAATAGACAGATGAAAACATAATTTCCTACTTTCATAAATAGCCTGTCTAATTGAACTTGTACCCTCTTCCTTCTGATTTGCCCATTACCTGAGAGTTTATACATGAACAATGGAAAAACTCAAGACTTTTACTGGAAGGTTGAAGGGGTGGGGGGAGCTGGGAAAATAACTCCCTCATTTATTCACAGAGACTCATTAAGACGAAGACAAAGCTGTGATTGATTCATTGAGATGCTAGAGTTTGCTAATTACTACAAGCTGGTGCTCAACATTGACACAGCAGACTCCCTCTTCATTCAAGGTCTCTTCAGCTCTGTGCTTCCCCTGTACCAAAAATACCTGCTTTGTTCACTCCTTCCTCTGAACAGCTCCTGGGAAAATGCTTAAATCAAATTTCTGATTAGCTAATATTTGTCCTCACTCTTAGAAAGAAAAATCAAAGTTCACTTTAATGAGTATTTAGCTCTTTAGAGAGTCCCAAAACCATGCTCTCAAAAAAAGACCCAATATATAAGGCCCCAGATGACTAAAAAAATGCACTTGACTTTTGTCTAAATTACAAGCACTTCAAATACTTTCGACATGCCTAAGTGATTTTTCTCATTTATCACAAGTAGATACCTTACAGGAATAAGTCCTGGGGGGCTCCAAAGCTTTATCTTCACAATAATTATGTCATGATATAATGAGGAGTGCATTGCGGATTACTTGGCTTTGGTTCAAGATAAAATAAGATTTTAAAGAAATATCCATAAATTCTGTAGCAAATATCTTAAGGGTTTCGGCAAGAATATAAAATGCTAAGAGGCAACTAAGTGTCTTCTATCAAGACTGTATGACTCCTGTGTAAAGAAGAGCTATGTTAGTGGGGTGAAAATTCCATAAGAGGCTCCAAAAGAATACAAACAGCAACTCAAATACAATCACTTCCAAAATCCTTCCCATTTAATATGGGTAGGGGATTCCTTTTACTGAGATGGTAGAATCAGTTGTGTTTGACACAAAATTATGAAGTACAAGACACAGAAATATTTACCAAAGTATTTATGTCCAATTTATTATTTCCTCATTGACGTTAAAAATAATGTTAAGGCCAAATCACCTTCATAGTGCAGGCCAAGTGCTTGGAGTGTTCTCATACATCAGTTAGGGAACAGGATTAGAATAGAGGCAAGGGGTCCTCCACTTCCAATGCTACATCTTGTCACCAGCCAGACCCTTAGCCTGGGTACTGTGCACATAAGGATGCAAAGATGAGCTGAGACTCAGGACACTCAGAAAGAACTTATAGCCACACCATAACTGGGCAACAGGTAACAGGAATTTTCTCTGCACCTCCACACAGTTTCAGAGTTCCAGTTTCTAGGTTCTTTGGGTTGATGAACCTAACTGAGCCACAGTCACTCCTATGGAGATTGCTAAAGCTGGACTCCTCGATAAGGCTCACCTGGCCAGATCAGCTTTCCTACCACTGGTCTACGATGATAGAAGTCACTGAATAAATTTGAAACTCTTTTTTAGTCACTGTCCCCTGCAGAGGGGAATCAGAAAAAAACAGTGGAATCAGTAATTCTTCATACTATCAAAATTTGCCTCAAAAAATCCATTCAATAACATAGCAACATCTTCTAAAATAAAAAAGGGGGTATAGAAATTCCCACCCTTTAATATAATCGTCTATAATGTATACAGCAGAACAATCCAAGTCTATCAAATGTCTGTTTGCCACTGCTTAAGAGCATCCTAGTTCTGCTCTTCCCAAACTCTTTTCTGTGTTAATCTGTGATTATCCTTTGACATACAAATGAATGTGACCAACCAAGTACACTAATCAGACCCTCTATTGGGCAGATATCTAGAGCTCTCTGGCCTAAAGCAGTGGTCCTGCAATTGCCGTGTATGTAAGTTAGGAGTAAATTGTCAAGCCCTTCCACAGAAATTCTGACTCAGAAGGATTAGGGCTGTAATTCAGAAATCATTTTAACCATGCAACTCAGTTATTATAATGCAAGCAGGCAGAATATTTTACAGAAGCACTGGCCTTGGAAATGCCTTTTCAGAGAGGAAATGAGCAATGGGAGCCTTGCCAACACTGAGCCCTGAATATTATATATATCAAAATAATGCAAATATTTTGCTGATAAATACTCACAAAACAACTCTGAAGTGGGCAACGGGCAGGAAATAATAGTCTATATAAGTTAAGTAATTTGTTCAAAGTAACTTAACAAATCTATGTTTAAACAGATGTTGGCACTGGAGCCTCTGGTTTCTCATGTCCTCTCTCTGCACGAGATCCACATTTCTGCAGTTACAAAACACATACTGACTTCCAGGCAGTTAGTGCCTCTAAAATAATATATGAGCCTTCTGGTGTACACATTCAGATATTCTGATTACATGGCAATGTCTTAGAAGATAACTGAATTTGGAAACATTTCTACTGGTTAGGTTATCGTCCTTGCTGCTTTGGCTTCTGCATCCACTCCCCACTTCTTAGCTTCTAATATGTGTGTTCCTACCATGACCTTATTAAAACTGTTCTCATCCCCATCTCGACCATCCTGTTCCCTCATATTGTCCTCCAGAGGGAGAGCAAGGAAAGAGATATCTTGACTGTGGGACTAGCAAGAGACCTAGCACTAGGGAAATTCCCAGGAGTCCACAAGAATGATCCCAGCTAAGACCCTAAACAATAGTGGAGAGGGTGCCTGAACTGGTCTTCCCCTGCAATCAGATTGATGACTACCTTAGTTGTCATCATAGAACCTTCATCCAGCAACTGATAGAAGCAGATACAGACATCCACAGCAAAACACTGGGCCGAGCTCCCAGAGTCCAGTCAAAGAGAGAGAGGAACAATAATATAAGGAGAGGGGTCAAAACCATTATGGGGATACCCATTGAATCAGCTTATGTGAGCTAATGGGAGCACATTGACTCCAGAATAACAGTGATGGAACCAGCACAGGGCCAAACTAGGCCTTCTAAATGTGGGTGACAGTTGTATGGCTGGGACAGTCTGTGGGGCCACTGTCAGTGGGGACAGTATTTATCCCTACTGCTGGAACTGGCTTTTTGGAGTCCATTTTCTTTGGAGTGATACCTTGCTCAGCCTGGGTATGGTGGAGTCCTGCCTCAAAGCCATATGTTAGACTTTGTCGACTCCCCATGGAGGTCTTACCCTCTCTGAGGAGTGGAGGGGGATGGGAGCTGGAGGAAGGGAGGACGTGAGAACTGGGATTGGTATAAAAAAATTGTTCTCAAAAAGTCACTCAAGATTCTCTTTTTTACAAAGTTGTGAGGCTTTGAATGAGAATGTCCCCCAGAAGCTCATACATTTGAAATATTGGTCCCCAGCTGGTGGGACTGTTTGAGTAGTATTAGGCAGTACTTCTCTGTGTGGAGGTTTTGAGGTTCCAAAAGCACAGACCATTCCCAGTTCTCTTCTCCCCACTTTGTACTTGTGGGTTAGGATGTAATTCTGTTACTTCTCCAGTGCCATGCCTAACGGATTGCTACCTTGTTCCCTGCTATGAGGGTCATGGATTCACCCTCTGAAACTGTAAGCCCCAACAAACTCCTCCTTCTATAAGTTACTTTGGTCATGGTGTCTCCTCATAGCAACAGAAAATGAAATAAAACAAAAGTCTAAATGAATATTCTAGCTTTATTCCTCTGGCTGTGACAAAAATGTCCTGACTAAAAGCCACTTAAGGAAGAAAGGTTGATGATTCCAAGTTCCAGCTCATCACTGAGGGGGAGGTCAAAAAAGGAGGGCAAGAAGCTACTCACACTCACATAGCAATCAAGGGCAAAGGGGAAGGAAGCATCCTTGCTTGCTAACTTCTTACTGCTTGGCTAACTCTCTCTACCTTTATACTGCCCAGGACCACAACAAGGGGATTGTGCCATCCACAATGGGAGGTTCTCCCTATATCAGTTTCCAATCTGCACGATTCCGCACGGACATTCTCACAGTCCATCCTGAACAAGTCAGTTCTTTAACTGAGATTCTCTTACCAGTTGATTCTAGGTTGTGTCAAGCTGACAGTTAAAACTAACTTGCACAAATGGCATCTGGACCAAGATCGTGGAACAAGCATAATCTTCTAGCTCACTTCCTATAATCTAATTCTTGAGAAAACATAAAGACATTTAATAAAGGAAAAATAAATATAGCTTCAACAAGAAATGAGACTGGAGGAGAACTACACATCAGAAAAACTGAGATTTTTTCCAAAAGAGCAACAGAAAATCTAGGGGACTGAGGGGCAAAAAAGAATCAAGAAATTAGCATTTAAAATGTCACACAAAGTTGCCAAAGTCTCCTCAGTACCTCAAGTGAAAAATTTTAAAAAATGGTCACAATGTCTGTGTCTTCACTGTCACCCCACCCACTGTTGAGCTGAACCTTCCTCAATAAAAGAAAACGAAAGCAGGTAGTAGTAAGCAAGTCCTTTCAAAACGTTACATCCAGATCCACGCTATCATGGTGACGACAGACACTGCCAATGCTTATAATGCATTATTGAATACCAGGCTTCGTGCCACCCGCTGTGCCAGCACTAATTCATTTCACCTCCACAGTGTAGATTCTGATACTTTTTTCATTTTAGTGAGAAACAGAAAAGACTTTCCCAAGGTCACATAGCTCATGCTTTGTGGAGCTGTAATAGAAGCCCCGAGAGCTGTGCATCCAGCTTGTCTGGAACTCGGTCTAACAATAACCACAAAAGGAGGAACGGGGGAGAAGTCTATGAGATGGTGCTCATGGGCCTTCCTACTATGGAGATAGGTGAGGATGTTTTTAGCCCTGTCCTGCATCCAGGCAGCTGAGGAAACCCATATTGACCAGCAAATATTGAAAGATATAGGCCTTACAAAACAGTTAAGTGCTTGAGAAAATGCAATGTGGAAAAAAAAATCAAGATTAACATAATATCTGATCCTGAGGGGAAATAAACAACAGAGAGAAGGCAAAAGACCTTTGAAATGTTCTTATAGTATTCACAAGTGATAAAGAACATAGCTAATCCACAGATAAAATAAAAAGAAGAAGATGACACCCAGAAGGGCTGGAAGATTGCTTAGTCAGTCAAGTGTTTGCCCTGTAGCAATAAAAATCTAACTTTGATCCCCAGTACTCATAGAAAAGCCTGGCATGACCTGTGCCTGTGATCACAGTGCTGGAGACGGAGAGACAGGAGGAAGCCTGAAGCTTGCTGGAGAACCAGTCTACCTGGAGTTCCAAGTTCAGTGAGAGACCCTGCCTCAGGACTAGAGCGGAAAGTAACAGAGGAAAATGTCTACTAGCAAACTCTGGTCTCTGAGTGTTTCTCTCTCTCCATATATACACACAAACACATTCATAGACACACAAAAAAAAACAAGAAAAATGATTTCGTAAATTACAAAATATGATAAAAACAAATATGATGACTAAAATTAAAAGAACTAAGTATGGATGGGATGAAAAAAAAGGACACACAGTTGAATAGATTAATTCACATGATAAAATCAAGAAAGTCTTCTAATCACACAGCAGATAGGCAAAGCTTGGGAAACTAAGGGACACTGAGAATGAAGACAAGAATTCCAACATCTACTGAAAAGAAATGTGAGAAAGAAAGAATTAAGACCTAAATAAGAAATAATAGAAATTTTTCTAAGTTGCAAAAAGGTATAGGACTTCAGGAGGAGGAAAGTATTGACTTCTGAAACATAAGATGAATTCTGCCAATGAGGAAAGAAAATAATAATAACTTTCAGTTAAACAATAATAAATCCAAAACCATAAAACTACTATATAAGTTATAAAATAAATAATATTAAAAGGCATAACAAAAGTCTTATAAGCACAGAAAATTCCACTAACTGAAGACAGTAGTGTCCCAAACTTGATCTATTTGTCACTGAATTTTAATTAAAAACCCCACAAGAAATATGCACAAAACTTCCAAAGACAGTTATAAAATCCATAAGGAATAATAAAAGAAGCATGAATAATTAAAAATTTGAAAAGGCTACATTGCCTCTAGTATATAAAATCTTCTTATATAACTAGAATAATTAAAACCATGTGGCACTGGCATAGAAACAGATGGACAAAGAAGTGAAATGAGAATTCAGAAATGTAGAGATTTGGTGAACGACAAAAGTGGAATCATCTTAGTGGGACCTGAACAAGCCAGTTAATAAATTTTGCTAGGACAAGTGATTTCCAGGCTGCACAAAATAATGATCCATCCCTCACACAATACAGAAAATTGATTTTAGGTTGATTGAAAATGTACAAAGTGGACCTTTAAGCTTTTAGGAGACAGCATGTTGAGAGATATTCATGACCCAGGAAAGTTGACCTCATAAAGACAGACTTGAGCCAATCAATTTCATTTCTGCATGTGAATCCTAAAAGAATTTGGGCTCATATATACAAGAAGATGTGTACATAATGGGTTATTTTTTATGCTGTTTGATAATTTCATACATGCATTTAGTATTTTTTAATCAAACCTATCCCCCAACTCCCTCCCCTCCAATTCCTCCTTTATCCTCCCATCGCTGCTCTTCCCATTCAACTTCATGTGATCTTTTACAGAATCCATTGAGTCAGTTTTGTGCTATTAGCATGTCCCTGGGGGTAGGCCCATCAACTGGAGTCTAGGTAGCCTCTGCGGGATGACAACCCAAATAAACCTGACTCTTCTTCCAGCAGCCATGAATTGCCAATATCTCCTCAGCTACTGATGGGACTTTGCTAGCCCTTCCCCATGTTTGCTTGGGTTTGTGTTAGCTTTATCTTATGCAGGCCTTAATAATAAAGTCACAACTGCTGTGGATTCATGTGTGAAGTGTGAAATGGCCCTATCGTGTCCAAAAGACACATTTTTATTGTAGTATTCTAATACCTCTGGCTCTTAAAAATGTTTTGTCCCTCCTTCAATGATAATCCCTGAGCCTTGGGAGTAAAGATTGTAGCACAGATTTCCTATTTAAAGCTGAGCACTCCACCGTCTCTTATTGGTTATGTGTTGACCAGTTGTAGATAGGTGTATTAATCACCACCTAGTGAAAAAAGAAACTTCTCTGAGGAGGGTTGAGCAATACACTGATTTATGGATACTAAGATAAGTACTTAGTAGGAAGTTTAATGCAATGTCTGCTTAGTAAAATAACAGAAGTTTCTGTCTTAGGGCTTAAGACCCAACCAGCTATGTGTTCTTAGCCCAGTTAACAATACAAGGTATGAGTCCCATCTTGTAGAGCATGCCTTAAATACAGTCAGAAAATAGTTGATTATTTCCATAACATTCATGCGACTATTACTCCAGTGAGTGAATCTTAATAAAGGTTCATATCAGAAGTTTAAATAATAATGCAAATACAGGGGAAAGCTAGACTAAATAAGCTGAGGTTCATAAATATTCATAAGAAACAAGAGTTAAGCCATATAAAACTGTATACTACATAAAAACATATTTTCAAAATGTCATAAAAAGGCAAGACTGGTATTATCCCACATACATAAAGTTTCAACATTTGCATCATTTTGTATTTTGATGACATACATATACAGTTACATAGAGCTGTGCATTAGATAGACAAAAGCCAGTGTTAGGCCAGTAGTACCCTTTGAGGAGGATAAAGATGAATATGACCACAAAAAGCTAATTGGGGCCTTCAAATGGATTTAATATTTATTTGTAGTTTTTTATTATGTACGTATCATAATGGGTGTTTGTTGTGTTACAGTTTCTGTATTTTTCTGTATGTGTATAACATTCCACAAGAAATTTAGTTTGACAAAAATCATGGTACTTATTATGGTGAGTAATGTGTTTTCTCATAGTGAGTAAGTCAGAGTCGCTAGCACCTGGGAACATCGCAGCAGGAAATGTCTAATAGTAATTGCTCACACAAATGCTTTAATATGCCCTGAAAGAGAATATAACCTCCTATAATGGTTTTGAGCACACACTTTATATTCCAAGGGCCTCCTGGGAGTGACAAAGGAAATTCAAGTGGAAAACCCCATCCAACTGGCAAGTCCCAGCTCCCACAGGCAATCTTCTTCTCAGAGCAGTAGTGGAAAAGCAATTGTCACACTCAGGAAGAATTTAGAGCATCTTTGGTCCCGTGTTTGGATGAATTAATGGGGCTGTTTACTGAAAAGAACCACTCCAGTGCTCAGAGTCTGTGATGCACATATGCAAGAGAGGACAGCACTCTTCTGTGAGCTCCCAACTCATTAGCATCCTTAGGCACAAAGAGTGCCAAGCACATAGAACAATAAGGTCCTAAAAGATGAAAGGACACGCAAAATCCCAGAACAGCCAAGCCAGAGCGTAGACTGCCATGAGATTCTTGTGCAGCCAGGAAAAGCAGCCCTGAGGACTTCCCCACAGAACAGTTTCGTTTGGCCAAACAAGGAAAACATAGCAACCAGGAACTCAGAGATGCACATCTGGACCCTGTATCATTAGTTCTTTACTGTACGTGCAGGTGTGTGTGTGTGTGTGTGTGTGTGTGTGTGTGTGTGTGTGTGTGTGTGTGTGTGTACCTGTGCCTTGGCATGCATGTTGTCAGAGGACAAATTGTGAAGTTCTCCACTTTCACCCCTTGAGTTCTGGGGATTGATCTTAGGTCGTCAGGTTCAGTAACAGATGATTTTACCTATGGAACTACCTAGCTGGTTACAAGGTGCAATTTAAAGAAGGACATGGCTGTTGTACTTTTATGCTATTTTGGAACATGCCATTCTCTCTATATGTAAAAGACAACCTTAGACTTATCAAATACATTTCAAAATCACGTTAGTGTGTGTGTGTGTGTTGGTGTGTGTGGGGGACACACACATATATATACAAATATGCACACTTGAGTGGAGTGCTCAGAAGGCAAGCTAATTTGTCATTACTCAGGAACTAAGCACCATGTTTTCTTAAACAGTGACATTCACTGGAATTGAGCCTCATTACTTAGGCTAGAATGACTGAGCAGTGAACCTGAGAAACTCATGTATCTTCCTCATAGAACTAGGATTGGAAATACATATGCCTAGAATATTTTGTGGTTCTACTTTTTTAAAAAAATTTTGAGAACTTCAGGCATGAGTATTGTATGTTAACATTTCCACCCTTTCCTCCCTGCTCCAACTCCTTCCATGTTCCATTCACTCCCTCTCAAATTTATTATTTATTCTACACATACCTGCATGCATACACATATAAACACACATATGAGTTTTAGTGTCTGACATGTGTACAAGAATTTAGGGCTGGACACTTGAGACTGAACAACTTTCAGGCAAACTGTTTCAGTGGGTGAACCCATCATGGCCTTGATCTCCTTGCTCATATTCTCATTCCTTCCACTCTTCAACTGGACTTTGGGAACTCATTCCAGTGCTCCAATGCGAGTCTCTGCCTCTTTTTCCATCAGTTGCAGGATGGAGGTTCTATTATGATATTTAAGATATTCATCAGTCTGATTACAGGGCAAATCAAAATCGGACCCCCTCTCCGCTATTGCCCAGGGTCCTAGGTGGGGTCATCCTTTTGGATTCCTGGGAATTTCTCTAAAGCCAAGTTTCTGCTAACCCTATAATGGCTCCCTCAATCCAGATACCTCTCTGCTTGCTCTCATCTCTGTCCTTCCTCCATTTCAACCATCCCATTCCCTTAAGTTCTCCTCTACCCTTCCTCTCTCCCCTCCTCTTCTCCTCCTACCCTCCCTTCTCCCCCACCCCCATGCTCACTGCCAGTCAATCCTGTTCATTTCCAATCTCCAGATGGGTCTATATATATTTTTCTTTGAGTTTACTTTATTACTTAGCTTCTCTAGGATCATGAACTATAGGCTCAATGTCCTTTGTTTATAGCTAGTATACACTTATGAGTGAGTACATACTATATTCATCTTTTTGGGTCTGCATTACCTTACTCAGGATAGTGTTTTCTAATTCCATCCATTTGCATGCAAAATTCAAGATGTCATTGGTTTTGTTTTTTTTTTCAGCTGAATAATACTCTAATGTGTAAATGTGCCACATTTTCTTTATCCATTCTTCCATTGAGGGGCATCTAGGTTGTTTCCAGGTTCTGGCTATTACAAATAATGCTGCTATGAACATAGTTGAACAAATGCTTTTGTAGTATGATTGGGCATCTCTTGGGTATATTCCCAAGAGTGGTATTGCTGGATCCTGAGGTAAGTTGATTCCCAATTTTCTAAAAAGCCACCATACTGATTTCCAAAGTGGTTGTACAAGTTTGCATTTCCACCAGCAATGGACGAGTGTTCCCCTTCCTCCACATCCTCTCCAGCATTAGTATTTTTGATCTTAGCCATTCTGACAGGTGTAAGATGGTATCTCAGAGTTCTTTTGATTTGCATTTCCCTGATAGTTAAGGATGTTGAACATTTACTTAAGTATCTTTAGGCTATTTGAGATTCTCCTGTTGAGAGTTCTCTGTTTAGTTCAGTACCCCATTTTTAATTGGGTTAGTCAGAATTTTAATATCTAATTTCTTGAATTCTTTATATATTTTGCAAAACAGTCCTTTGTCTGATGTGGGGCTGGTGAAGATCTTTTTCCATTCATTAGGCTGCCTTTTTGTCTTATTGACTGTGTCCTTTGCTTTACAGAAGCTTCTCGGTTTCAGAAGGTCCCATTTATTTATTGTTGTTCTCAGTGTCTGTGCTACTGGGGTTATATTTAGGAAGTGGTCTCCTGTGCCCATGCATTGACGACTACTTACCACTTTCTCTTCTATCAGGTTCAGTGTGGTCAGATTTATATTGAGGTCTTTAATCCATTTGGACTTGAGTTTGGTGCGTGATGATAGATATGGATCTGTTTTCATTCTTCTACATGTTGACATTCAGTTATGCCAGCACCATTTGCTGAAGATACTATCTTTTTTCCATTGTATAATTTTAGCTCTTTGTCAAAAATCGGGTGTTCATAGGTGTGTGGATTAATATCCGGGTCTTCAGTTCGATTCCATTGGTCAACCTCTCTGTTTTTATGCCAATACCAAGCTAATTTTTTGTTTTTTGTTGTTTTTTTTTTTTACTCTAGCTCTGTAATAGAGCTTGATGTCAGGGATGGTGATGCCTCCGGAAGTTCCTTTATTGTACAGGATTGTTTTTGCTATCCTGGGTTTTTTGTTTTTCCATATGAAGTTGATCATTGTTCTTTCAAGGTCTGTGAAGAATTGTGTTGGGATTTTCACAGTGATTGCATTGAATCTATAGATTGCTTTTGGTAGGATTGCCATTTTTTACTCTCTTGATTCTTCCTATCCAAGAGCATGGGAGATCTTTCCATTTTCTGGTATCTTCTTCAATTTTTTTCTTCAAAGACTTAAAGTTCTTGCCAAATAGGCCTTTTACTTCTTTGGTTAGTGTTACCCCAAGATATTTTATGTAATTTGTGGCTATTGTGAAAGATGATGTTTCTCTGATTTCCCTCTCAGCTTCTTTATCATTTGTGTATAGGAGGGCTACTGATTTTTTTTTTTTAGTTGATCTTGTATCCTGCCACATCACTGAAGGTATTTATCAGCTATAGAAGTTCTTTGGTAGAGTTTTTGGAGTCACTTATGTACACTATCATATCATCTGCAAATAAGGAAAGTTTGACTTTTTCCTTTCCAATTTGAATCCCCTTGATCTCCTTTTGTTGTCCTATTGCTGTAGCTAAAACTTCAAGAACTATGTTGAAGAGATATGGAGAGAGTGGACAGCCTTGTCTTGTTCCTGATTTTAGTGGAATTGCTTTGAGTTTCTCTCCATTTAATTTGATGATGGCCTGTCGGCTTGCTGTATATTGTTTTTTATTATATTTAAATATTATCCTTGTATCCCTGTTCTCTCCAAGACTTTTATCATGAAGGGATGTTGAATTTTGTCAAATGCTTTTTCAGCATCTAATGAAATGATCATATGATTTTTTTCTTTCAGTTTATTTATATGATGGATTACATTGATAGATTTTCATATGTTTAATCAGCCCTGCATCTCTGGGAAGAAGCCAACTTGCTCATGGTGGATGATTTTTTTTGATGTGTTCTTGGATTTGGTTTGACAGTATTTTATTGAGTATATTTAGATCCATATTCATGAGTAAGATTAGTCTGTAATTCTCTTTCATGGTTGAGTCTTTGTGTGGTTTTGCTATCAGGGTAACTGTAGCCTCATAAAAAGAGTTTAGCAATGTCCCCTCTGTTTCTATTATGTGGAACACTTTGAAGAGTACAGGTATTAGCTCTTCTTGAAAGTTCTGGTAAAATTCTGCACTAAAACCATCCGGCCCTGGGCTTCTTTTGGTTGGGAAGTTTTTGATGACAGCTTCTATTTCCTTGCAGTTTATAGGTCTATTTAAATTGCTCACCTGGTCTTGATTTAATTTTGGTATATGGTATTTTAAAAATTGTCCATTTCTTTTACATTTTCCAATTTTGTGTAGTACAGGTTTTTGTAGTATGACCTAATGATTCTCTGAATTTCCTCAGTATCTGTTGTTATGTCCCCCTTTTCATTTCTGATTTTGCTAATTTGGATATTCTCTCTGTGCCTTTTGATTAGTTTGGATACGGGTTTGTGTATTGTTGATTTTCTCAAAGAACCAGCTCTTTGTATCATTGAGATGCTTGGCTTCTTATGTGAAGGCTGGGTATCAAACTCAGGTCCCCATGCCTGTTTGCCAAGCACTTTGCTTAGCTGACCATCTCCCCAGGCACTAGAAGCACTTTCAGATGAGTTTATTGAATTCCCCCAGCCTCATATTGTTAGGCTTTCATCATGGGGAATGTCACAAAGACTGAATCAGGAAGAGAGGATTCAGCCATACTGTGTGATGATCCACTAGGATGGCACTGGGGAATTTAGGAAGAGCTAACTCCTACTCTCACTGGGAAGTCCAGGATCAAGCCACTAGCATCCTGTGTGTGCCTTCCTGCTGTGTCTACACTGGGCAGAGGAACAGACATTTTCTATGGCTGTAATAACCCAAAGGATTTCTCCCTTGATGTGGATGTTCCTGGGATTTAGTTACACCATGTGAAACTCTGAGACCAATCTGATCATAGGAGGGAGTAAGACCCAGACACTAAATTTTGAGGACCTGGAATGCTTTGCAGGCACATTTCTTGGCATTGTCATGAAATCTCGGTACCAGCACAGTCATGCCCACAACTGATCTGTCTTGTTTCTCAATCCATCATCAAGTATGGTTTCAAACATAACACAGAAATGACTTATTCATCTAGTGCAGAGTTCTCTAGTAAGGGAAGCACACAGACAGGAAGTTTCCTGGTTGTTTTATGTTGGAAGAAGAGGAAAAGCTTCTGTTTCAGCCTTGTGTTGTAAAGTAGCATCTCTAAGTGAGCTTGCATGGCTGCAACAGGAGCCTCTGTGGTATTTGCAAATGTAAACCTGGATGGATGCCACCATTTGGCTCTGATTTAGTAGGTATGAGGGAGGCAGAGCTCCAGACTCTGATCCTAGTCACACACCCCCATTTTCCACCCCCTCACTCCTACCCCCATCTCCCCACTCCCCCACCCCAATGCTCCATATGCATATGTGGTGGTAAATTGGGAAATCATCACCAAAGGAAAGAACAGGATTACTGCAAATCTTTTAAGTAGAGATTTGAGGTAAACATAGAACTAGAGCCTCATTTATATTTTAAATGATGATATAAAATTTTGAAGGGACTTGAAAACACTGAAGCTTCACACATTCTTATTTTGACAGCGACTGGTATAGAACGAACTGGAACCGGCTTATACAGCTTATGAAGAGAGGTTACTAAAAGTAGGAATGGGCCATTCACTTACTAAAAGTATTTCTACCAGGACTAGCAGGATAGAATGAAAATCATGGAACTGTCCCCCATGGGTCAACTGTTGTTTTAAATTTTCCATGAACTTTACTATCTGTGGAATGTGTATTAATCAGATGCTCTTTCCTCATTCTTTTATATATTCAATTGAGCCTATTGCCAGAAACATTTGCTGCATACTCATTTCTATCTACTTCAAAAGTATAAAGCAATCTCTTTTTTAATAGCCCCCAAATTTACAGTGTTATTTTCTTCTTTTGAGCTCATAATCTCTCTCCACATGTTCCAAGTACTTTTACTCAAACATGGTGTGAGTGTCTGTGTGTGTGTGTCTGTGTGTGTGTCTGTGTATGTGTGTGTATCCATGGAGAGGTGTGTCTCTGTGTGTGAGCATGTTTGTAATCATGTGTGTATTTGTGTGTCTGTTCATATATGTAGGCACACATGTCAGTGCAGGTGCATGTGTGAAGCTGTCCTAGGTCAGTGTTGGGTATTGTCTGCCTTATGTTTTGAAACATAATTCACTTTCCTACTTGTGCAGTATTTAAGAAGAAAACCATTCAGCAGTCTGAGTTTTAATTCCTTTCCCCTGAAACCAATAAAAAATGATTCATCAAACAGTATTTCTGGAAGTTTTAGCCTAGCAGCTCAATATCTCCAAGGATAACATTAAGAAAATAGAAAAATGATCCAAATTCAGACTTCTCAGGAAAAATACTTTTGAAATGAAAAGAACAGGCCTACCAGTGGGTGCTGCCTGACAGACAAGACTCCTTCCCTGTGTTCCTGAAGTCCACTCACTCCAATTGGCCAGCACCATCATTGACCAAATCTTGCCACCAAAACCAAAGGGCACTAATGAGGAAGACACCAGAAATAAGCTGGATTGTAGGCAAAGCCCAAGAGGAAACATTTGATGTTAGGTAGGAACTTGCCGTTGTTTGGAGGGAACACAGATACAGGAAAGAAGAGATGTCTGTGCAGTTGAGACTTGGTATATATGCTAAGTGCTATAAAATCATCTTTCTCTGATATATACTTTAAAGGTGGCATTGATTTCCAGGCCACTCTCCAGGGTTATTCTAACATTAAGGATTTAAAAGATAAATATATGAACGAATAAAGTGTGAGTCAGATGTTAATAATCACTTGCCAAGTTCATTTCATATTATTATAATACTATATCCACCCATGGGGAATTCATTTTACTAGTGGAGGACAATCAGCCCATAGGCCTCCCAAAATTCATGCTAGGTTCCCATTGACACTGTTGTGTGATAAGGAGGCAACAAGTGGGAAAACCACACAAAATACACGCATGCTGCCCTCTTTGGATGACCCATTGCTGCTTCTGTCCACAAAGCCCATAATAAATACACTACACAGAAGGACAACTCTGCTACCTCCTTCCAGCATCCAAAAGTCGCGTAGAATTTGGGAGGCCAGTGAACACTAAGTAGACCTAATGTCTTGTCATTTCTGAAGTTACTTTTCCTAGTTAACAAACTAGAAGGCAATTTCACTTGTCACATAGGAAACTATGCTCAGTAGTGCCACATCCATCTGAACTGCATGGCGTTTCTATCCCCGGGACATTTCAACAAAACCACTGAATTCTAGAACCAACAGACACTTGGGAAATGATTACATTTAACAGATACAACTTGGTGAGCATCTAACACTACATAGTGTGCCAGGATTGTATTTTGTGCATCTCTAGTAAATACCTGACAGTAAAATAAAAATAGATGCCACTGCTCCCTACTTTTGGGGATCTCATGGTCTACAAGGAAGATAAGTTCGTGCAGAATAAAATTGCACCATAATATTATGATGCTTTCAAACCAGTTCAGGCTCAAGACACAATGACTGCATTTTAAAGTTGTTTGCAGCTTGTGAAAGAGCAGAATTTGTGTTTGTTAAGGAAAGATAAGTTGTCTGCTTTATAAGCATATCACTGCCTTTTTTATTTATTTATTGTTTTGTTCATGCAGGCTTCTGGTCTTGGAATTCTTTTTCACCACTGGCCTTCTTTACTCTGTCTTTCCTCTGACCTTCTGATTGAACAGAACACCAAGTGAATGAAGTGCTGTGTATATAAAATCTGGAACACGGGGCAGAGGGTCGCTGCTTGAAGACTTGCAGTCTTATCTGAGTCTTAACAAGGAGAGAAAAGGGGTTACTTTTCAGTAGAGAGGCATAGTTTCAGTAGGGGTTTAAGACATCCTTGGCATAAGATCAAAGGGCTCAACATCCTGCCTTCTTAGTCATGTCCATTGCTTCTCTATTCACAATAACTAGAAAGTGGAAATAGCCTAAGCGCCCCTCAACTGATGAATGGATAATGAAAAATCAGTGCATATATACAATGAAATACTATTCAGCTGTAAAAAAAAAAAAAAAACAAGGAAACCCCAAATCATAAAGCTTGAAGGTAAATGGATGAAACTAGAAAATGTTATAGTGTGTGAGGTAACTGAAATCCAGAAAGAAGAATGCTGGTATTTGGGGTTACTACCTCCAACTCTTTAGACCTGAGCCTAGATTAACAGCAGAAACCAGAAAGGTAAAAATAGAACATGGTTGGGGCTGGGAGGGCTCTGTCACCTCAGTTCAATGGCCTCTGTTTTCTCTCTGGCTCTACATCAAGATAAAACTCAAGTTAGAAAGTTACCAGGGGCTCAAGTACACATGAAATGTGGTATTTAAGCGCATGCATTGCCTCATGTCATAACTGGGCATCCCAGCTATCGTCAGTGCTCGTGTCCAAGCCTAGTGTCAGTAGTACTGTGGGGAACTGTGGGAAAGCAGTGGCACAGGAAGACATGATGTTCAATTGCTTCTGGAAAACCTTTTCCAAGAGGACTTCGGTATTTCGAAATATTTTATTAAAAATGTAGCTCTATGAATCCCAGGGATGAAACAATTTGTCAAACGTCTGGCAGTCAGTACAGCTGGAGCGATGACTACTCTGACCCGCCCAGGTGGCCGCTGCCCAGTTCATGCACTTCCTTCTTCCCCTTCCAGATCTCAGTAGAACATCCTTCACTGAGACAAAGGATTGTATTATGATTTAGGACCAGGGGACTATCTCTCTGGACCAATTTTCTGACAGTTTTATTCAGTCTCCTGTTACCTCCTTGACACATGGCTATTTCTGGCATCCCAGGCAGACTGTATCTAGTCCAGACCCATCCTATGTTCCTGCCCAGCTCTCTCATCTATGACTTGTTGGGACAAATCACAATCCTAGAGTTGTTTAGGTTTGAACAACAAAAATGCAACTAAAATACAGTGCTTTAAATGTTTGAGCAACTATGTAGTGATATTTCATTTGTATTTTAATAAATAAAGCTTGCCTGAAGATCAGAGAGTAAAATAGTCCTACTGGTCAGTCTTACAGACCAGGCAGTGGTGACACACACCTTTCATCCCAGGAAGCGCACTAGTTTGCCAGAGAAACTAAGTGGTAATGGTGCATGCCTTTAATCCCAGCACTGGAGAGTAATGTACGATGGAAGGAGACAGCTTTCACACACAGTCTCATTCTGAGATTCCTGGAAGCAGGGTTGCCATTTCAGATGGAAGTAAAAGTAAGAGCCAGTGACTGGCTGTTTTGCTTTTCTGTCCTTCAGGTTGAACCCCAATTTCTGTCTCTGGGTTTTTATTAATTATGCTATACAATTGCGTGTTGTTTCCATTTGTTTCTTCTTTTTTAGTTTAATAGAATTAATGAAATCAGCGTCTCTGAAAAATTAGAATTAATGAAATCAGCGTCTCTAAAAAAAAATAAAATGGAATATTGCAGTTGGGAGGATGGAAGTCATCAAGTATGAGCAATTTCCTAATATATGAGTTAGAGTCTATGAAATCACTGTGATAACTTTTCAGACTCTTTGTGAAAGGAGTTCACAGTTATTTAACTCATTTCTTTCATTACCTTCAACCCCAATATCTGTTCCCCTCCATCTTTTAACCTTCAGCCCTACTCTACTGGCTGGAAAGTCAAGCAAATCTACTGCCCCACTTATAGGTAAATATAATATACTCTCTTACTTAAAGAAAATAGCTACAGTTGTACCAATTTATATGTTACTGAGCTGTCATATGTTAAATGCCCTGTTCCATAAACCATTACATTTTTAAGGCTCTTACGTCCTTTGTCTTCTTGATCACTCCTTTTGTGGGAAAATTAGTAGTTTATCAGGGACTTTTGACATTTTCAGGGCATCACAGCACATCTTGGGAATATGCCCCTGTTTATGCCATGAACTTTCCATTTTTTTAACATCTGTTCCGCCATTGACTCATGTTCATTTTGGAACAAATTAAATCATTAGAATTACTAAAATATCTTATTAATTTGTGTGCTAAGTGTTTCTTCTTGTAATGACTTAATATAAACAAAAGTAGAAAGACTGGGAAGTAGTTAGTGTTGCAGAATACTTGTTCACTCTGTAATGATGTATCTTTGCCAAGTCATCTTCTGATTGGTTTAGTAAAAAGCAAATGGCCAATAGGTAGACAAGAAGAAATTAGGCAGGACTTCAAGAGACAAAGAGGGCTTTGGGAAGAAGAAAGGCAAAGAAGCTGGGAGACATGGAGAGGAAACAGGGGGTACAAGATGGAAGAGAAGTAACATCATGTGACAGAATATAGATTAATATAAATAGGTTGATTTAAGTTATAAGAGACAAGCCTAAGCTAAAGGCCAAACTTTCATAATTAATAATAACTCTCCATGTCATTACTTAGGCACTAACTGGTGGGACGGAGAAAGAGTCATTACAAGTTAATCTAAGCAAAGCTCAGTAAACTACAGAGAATCTATTTCCAGTTGAGATTTTCTACCTATCGTACAGTAAACGACTTCTTTGGTTGGTATTGACATAACATTGACCCACATGCATGGATGTGAGTTTTGTCTGATGTTGGAATCATATTATAAATGTGTAAGTACTGTTCTAAATTACTTAATTTTTAATGCAATTAATATTTTACTTGAAAATTATATACGTATTTGTTGTGTAAACTGAAACATACATGAAGTACTTCTGATATCTTTCATTTACCAATATACTGTTTATTTAGCTTTGCTCAACACAGTACTATAGGATCGAGGCCAGCGCTCTGAAAGTTGCTGGATGAACCTAAGCGTGCACTTTCTATTAGATGTGTTAGAACCCCCGTTAGCAGACTCTAATTTCCACCCACTTCCCACCAAGACTGAAGAGAGCTTTTTGTGCAATGATATATATTTTACTTTAGCTCTCTTCTGTAAACTCAAGCACTCAGATATTATATATGGAAACACAAACTCTCTTCTGTAATTGGGCCAGTAACAATCATCTTCTCTACCTCCCACGAACAAAAGATTATGCGTTAACTGTAGGCACGGTACTAAAATTGTGTTGCGTTCCTACACATGAAAGGACATAACCACTGAGCCTTTCAATTTCCATCCAAGCAAAATATCCCATGGGTCAATGATAGACATGCCTTTCACATATCCAGTTCCCATAACATGAGCTTTGAAAATATCTATTAATTAAAGTATTAAGAGAATACTAAGATTTGTGATCAGGCTGCATAAATCTTAAGCATTTCTTAAAACATTTGGCCTTGTTTTAAAATAGAATTTCTCTTAAAAATCACTTAATTTCTCCAGGAAAAAAAATGTTCCCCTCCCACAATGACTTTCTTTTTTTCAGGAAAGTCCTTTGCTTTGAGAACGCAGGCTCTCCGATGCTCTCATGCCCCTGGTAAGTTCACTGTCCAATTACCTATCATCACTCAGCTGTGATTCACGCCCTGCACTGAGATTTAATGCCTTAAAAAAGTTCATGTCCAAACAGTTCAAATGAAACAGGTCAAAGGGATATAGCACGGATAATTCTGTGCACACAGATGTTCAGCAGAGGCAGTTGGGTAACCAATATGGAAGCATCATGTGTTTAAACTCTCAGGCAGTGCAACCATTAATGACAGAGATGTCATTAGACAATGTTCATCATCTGTCTGCTCTGGCCTGCAGCATTTAAGTCACTGTATAGTTATTTATCTTTCTCTACGTGGTTGTTTTTCCAATGACACCATGGTTTTACCAAGTCATAACTGCCACAAGTTGCTCTTGAGACACGGAAGATGGAAACTCAGGATGGAAAAAAATGAATAACCAGATTGTCACAATGTTTCTTCTAATGGGTACTAGCCATCACTCCTAATTTGCTGTAATACTATAAAAATATGAATTAGAAGTCAGCATCCATCCCACCAAGAGAAACTTGCTTTAGAAGCCAAAGGCTCATGCTAGAGCTGTGAATGTCAAGAGGGGGAAAAAAAAGCAAGAGGAGGAAACAGAACAAAGCAAAGGAAATATTCAAACTGATCCCAGAGGAAGGCTGTGTCAAATGAATGTAAAGTCAGAGTTCAACAGAAATCAAAGGAAAGTTTCCCATCAGAGATCATGCATCTTATCTGAGCTCTGGCCACATAGTGGGGGCTCTCATAAACCTTCAACAGATGGTCACCTTGAGAATATTAGCTTCCGTCTCCTGCATCTAACCACTGAGCAACACCAATGACTGAAGTTCCCCTGATGTGGTAGATGTGAAGACTGAGCAGACATCTGTTCTGACCTCTACCTTCCAAGTAGCCAGAAGAGACAAGAAAGGGGTGTAAATAAGAATGGCATGGGGTAATTCAGACAAGAACTTGAATAGGAAGCAGCAAGCATGATGAGAGCTCAGAACAGGGAGGAAAGTGCCCACTATAGCAAGAACAGGGCAAGGACATCTACAAAGTAAGCTACAGGGCTAAGAAGAGGTGGTGTCATCTCAACTGGGTAATTCACTGGATGACCTCTAATGTTTTCCTCCAGTGACCCTGTGAAATTTCTTCATGGTAATATTGGTAAAAATCGATCATAAGGTCAAGGATACTTGATAAGGGTCTAATATACTTCAATAGGAAAGTATGAATCCTTACTTATAAGCCATCCATAATCTACAGGTGACTGGCTGCCTACAGTTATGCATATTCAGAAAAGCAAAATTAACTCAGTTGCTGGTTAGATTTTAAGCACTCAGTAGTCATGCATGGCTAATAGCTACCACATCTAACAGAATGGGTATAGAACATTCAGTCTTTACTAAAAGTTTTCATTTGTAGCACTAAAGAAATTCATATCAAAATTGTGAAGAGTGTATGTCAATAATTATCAACTGCTGTAAATTATATTCAAATTTGATCTAAAAACCGCAACGAGAATGGTGGAGGCTCAGGAATATGGCTCAGAGGATGCAAACAGGTGCAGCTGCATGAGCTTGATGACAGGATTTCCATCCCAGAGAGAGGTGAGGCGCTCCAGCTGCATTGCCCATCCCAGCCCCCTACTGTGAGATGGGGCAGAGATGGGAGAAAGGCTTAAAATCTCAAGAGCCAGCCAGCAGGGAGCCCGATAGCATTGTAACAGATGCAAGAGAGACCCTGCCTCACACAGGTAGGGTGAAAAAACTACACCTCCTTAAAGCTGTCCTCCGATGTCCACACATGCACATAGTACTTACACATAGTACCTACAGTGGCACACATAAACTAGAAGATTTTGTGAAAAAAAATAAAATAAGAGTAAAATAAAAGTAAGTTTTAAAAGGAAGGTGACAGAAATCGAGAAAAACTGTACTGGTTATATTATGTAACAAAATTTAACATAATTAAGAACAAATTTTGATTTTTTTCAAAAAAATGCTTTAGTTAATTAGTTGAGACAGGGTTTTACTATGTAGCCCTGGCTGGCCTGGAACTTGTTATGTGGATCAGCCTGGCTTCAAACTCACAGAGATCGATCTGCGTGCCTCCTCCTCCTGGGGTCTGGGATTAAAGGCATGCACCACCATGTCTGACAGCATTTATTTACTTTTGACAATATTTTGGAAGTAAGAGAAACAAATACTTCAGGAGTAGAGAAGATTGAATCGTGGTAAGAAAATATAATAGTAGAAAGAAGAAAATGCAAAATGAGTGAGAAAATAGCAGGGACAATAAAATATACTTGTCAGAAGTAATATTTTCTCCAAGTGGAAATAATAGAAAGTTAGAAAACTCTGGGGGGGTACAGAAGGCATATTTTCTTAAGCCATTATCCACATTATCTAATTCTCTGGATGTATCTAAATCATCCACAGAAAGATCACTTCCTTGCATAATTTCTTCAGTATGTGAAAAGTGCTTGTTGTAAATTTGTTGGCTTATTTTTTTAATTCATAGAATATTTATGTGTAATTTTAGTGCTCTACTGAAATGAGTCTTTTAACCCCAACATTATAAATCATAGCTGTAAAGTCCCACGGGATTAAGATATGTTGTCACAGATCTGTAGAAATAGTCTCAGTGATTCATAGCAAAATGCAACCACCTGAAACCCAACAAGAGTTTCCTCCTGGGAGTACAAGGAAGACATACTCATTTGCCTCATTTGTACCTTCATCATAAGTAAAAGAAACTGTGAAGGCGCATTCTAGGAACAAAGAATGTTTTACCCGCAACAAGAGTTGCTTCCTGGACCTCCGACATTTATAAATCAGTGAGGTGTGACCTGAAATTGTCATTAGAAAACAAGCTGATTATCTCTTTTGAAAGCTGTGCTAAACTTCCTTCAGATTGAAGAAAAACAAATGTAGCCGTGAAGAAGGAAGAACACAACACTAAAATCCAGGGACACATTTCATGCTCTTTAATTAATGGGTGCGAGCCTCTCTACAACCTGTGCTTACAAAGGTCAGACTCCTTCAGCTGCTTGAATGAGGAGTAGCACTGTGTTCTGATGTACGGCGCTATAAAGAAAGAACTGTGATGGCTGATTCTTATGAACATCCTTTCATAAGGAGATGCTCTCGCGTGTAAAAGTGGCTCCTTAGAGATTATCAGGAAGGATGAGTGGCTCAAGAGAGAAATTAGAAATGGAAATCTCCCTGAGTTCAAGGAGAGGAGGGCAAATATCATTGCCATTACATATCCAATACTTAAACAGTGTCCTGTTTCCAAAGCTCTTTTGAAACTGCTGCCTAATAATTCTTGCACTAGTAACATCTGAAAAACACCCTCTCTCTTCTACAGGTGGAGAGATTGAGGCTTGATGATACACATGGGGGAGCCCAGTTGACTGAACTAAGAATTAAGGACACTGGGATCCTCCAGAGTGGCAGCCCATGTTGACAGAAGCATCCTTCTGGCTCTTCCTCTGGCCCCCAGCATGCATAGATATTCACATGGCACACTGAAGAATTCCCTGGAGAAAGCCACAGTGGTTAGATTAACAGTAAAGTCTAAATATTTGCTGAATTAATCCCAGAGATGTTGTGACTGTGTGTCATAGGAGCCTAATTTAGCCCTTTTTGCTGGAACATTTTTGCACTATTTTAAATCTCACACAACTAAAAATGCATTATTTTCATTTAACTAGGTTTTTTAAATGTTTGAAATGTAAAAAGAAATGTTAAGTTCATTCAAAAAAATCTCTAAGCTTTCTAGCAAATTTCATTCTCGGGCTTTTCCCGAATCACCTCTCTTGCTTGTGAGGCCCTTTTGCCTTAACACCAACCCTCAATCGTCTTTCAAGGTAGTGATATTTCTGGATTTTTCTCCTTTCTCTAAAACATAGACTTAATTGTTCTTTAGCAACCCGCTTCTATAAATTCTTATTGTGGGTAATTTTTCTAGCACTTATCTATAGCTGAGGTCTATACTGGTACTTCCCTAACCAGTAATCCAACTCAAACTAGTTTAGGTCAATAGAGACACCTTAGTGCATCACAGAGTTCAAGGACAGGCAGACATCTGTTCTTTATGAAGCCTCAAGCTAACGTGAAATGCCAACAGCTTCCCTTTCCTCTCGCCTGACTCTCATTCCACTTCCAGCCAGTTCTGTCTCAGTCTCCCCGCTTTGCTCTCTCTAGAGACTTGTTGCCACAAGACAGTGGCAGCTCCACCTTGGCATACCGATTCCGCTACAGAATGAAAGATCCCAACCAAGAGTCTGTGGTCTCTACCCCAGCCCCACAAGTGAAGTCCATCCTTCAATTCTTAACAGAGCTAGAGTTGGTAAATAAGAGCCTAGCAAACCATTAACATTTAGACTTGGCCAAAAGAAAATGGGGCCTTGGAACTCCTCAAGTGCGGTGGACCACAGCCTCTGCTCTCTCCCAGGGCTCTGGAGATTTCCAGTGGCTGAGGCCTCTTTCCAACACCAGAGACAGAGCCATAAATCAGACTTTCCTTGGAACCATGTTAAGAGGACTGGAGCAGTTACTGGCTATGTTTATTCTCTGCAAAGACCTTTCCATCTCAAGTTGTTAAGGGATATTACTTCTGGATTCAAACAGAATGACCTCTGTCAACTGTTTTTCAAGCGCTCAACATGAAAAGCAAAAATCATCTTGAAGGAACATTGTTTGCCAGAAGTACTTACACTTTGAGACCTCATTTCAACATTATCTCTGTTTTGAACTATTCAGTCACACTATAACCTGATACATATGACAATGCAGATCTCTAGTCTTCCCATGAGCACTGGCATCTACCTGACGGTTTCACAGAATGAAGATATGTTCTTATCAGACATGACTGACATCCCCTCGGGTGATGAAAAGTTTTTCCTCCTCAAAGGCTGCTTGTCTGGTGGGTTTCTCAAAGAAGGTATGGTCACTGACTCATCACTACAAGGCACTTTCTTAGGAGCGCCATAGCTATGTGTTTATAACAGAAACATTCATATATAGATGGCAGATGGAATACATTTTATTACCTTTTTAAATGAAGGAGGCTGAAAAGATGGCGACATTGCAAAGACATGTTTTCTTTTAGAAAAAAAAGACTTTGGGCTGGTGAGAATGCTCAGTGGACAACAACACTTTTTGTCAATGTTAGGGATCACAGTTAGATCCCCAGAGCCTACATGGTAGGAGAGAATCAACTCTTTCATGTAGGTAGGCCTCTAACCTCCATATTGTGCTCCCACACGCTCCAAATATTTAAAATAAAACTTCCCTTAAATCTCTGCCTCATAACTAGGTTGAAGTATTAAGGCCAACGAATCACTCATGCACTGCCACAACTCTATGAATGAGTAGAAACTGGGCCTTTCTTCTAGCACAGTGCAGGATGAAGTCCCTTAAAAACCAGTGTGTCACCTTCCAAAGGCTGTCTCTCAAATAAGATTTAATATTGCCAATAATATCTAAATATAAGTGGTAGCCATTTAATCACTTCTCCACACATCCAGGATACCTGTGAGAATGCTGTAAATAGTGATTCAGAGAAAGACCGTGAAGCCACAACATCCTGCTTATCCTTCGTTCAATATATGAATGACTTGTGCTCACAGTGAACCACACTACTTGGGCTTTTTTGATTACTGTTCATGAGCACAGAAGATTACTATCTCATTAGCATGCAATGCTCAATTAGTAACAGAAATTTGTTAAGTGTCAATGAATGAGACAAATATATATATACATATATATATACACATATATATCAATGTATATGCATGCATGTGTGTGTGACTATGCCTATGTTGCTTAAATTCATGTTTATATTTAATGAAGACAGATTATCTATAAGAGAATGAATAGATACAAATATATAGAATAAACAGTAACAACAAAGCTAATTTATTTAACAACAAATTACTTGTCCATAAGTGGTGAACTATAGACTAGTGTTGGGTTCATGCTAATTGGACTATACAGTGCAAACCTATTGAGTTCCTCTTCCACAACTGTGAAGTTTAGATAGGATATTCCAGTTCCTATTCATAAACCGTAATTTTCTGAAATATCAAGGATGCTCAAATGCCCGTTACACACCCTACATCATTTCTTCAGTAATAAAAGTCATTCCATCTTCATTTTAATTTTAAGGCCTTAGGACTTTTATGTGGTTAGAAAACTGTCCGAGTGATAATAAAAACTGCAGCATAGCTGTCTTTAACAGTTTATGTTTCCCCTAAGCATCACTACTAACCATGACTAACTCTCGCAAATTAATTTAATTTCTTAGAATGAAGCCTCACAAAATACAGAGCAGAGTCATTCCCATGAAGACAAGCCAGATTTCTCTGCTTACTGCTCATGAGGCTGCGGCCTCATCTGGGGACAGTTAGCATTCCAGAGCTCAACGGCCTGGCTAATTCTTACTACTCAGGGGTAGTAAACTTTCACTTTGCTCTTTAGAATGCTTTCTATCTGATCACGTTTTACATCCCCCTTTTACTTTCTTATCTTACTAATAACTTACTTTCAGACACTAAAAGAAAGCAAAAAAGACTTTCTGACAGTGGCCGGGAGGAGAAAAGAAGAAAAGTAGGCAAAGGGTCATTTTTAATTTTCCCGTTTTAAGCATTTATGATTTTCACTTTAAGGATATCTTTCAGAAACCAGGCATATTGTCTAGATGGTGCAGAACTAGGTGAGGGGTTATAGTTATAGAGAAACATCCTGTAGCTGCATAATAATGGGATTAGAAGACACTTTGTGCCTTCTGACTCTCAATAATACACCCAGCACAAAACTGATCGGGTGAAACAGGGCCCCCTGGTCCAGAAGAAGGCAATGAGTTGTCTACAATGTAATGACTGTGATCAAGTTACCTACCCACAGAAAAACGCAAGTACAAATATATAATATTCCAGATGGGGAATTGAAAAGATTCTGAAATTAGTTTTTAATAAAAGCTAGTAATAATTTTGCCCAAGGCACATAAATGAACAAAAGTGCATTATTGAAATGCACAGGAAAAAGGTTCTCTTGGAAAACTATCCTCAAATTCTGTAAGAAGTACTTTGCAAACAGTGCCCCAAATGTTTCATAATTTGACTCAATTGCAAAGGCTCTCGATCCCCAAAGGCCATAGCCAAAGGCCAGCAACAAAGGCCAGCTCTCTTGGGTTGCCCAGGTTAGAAGCCACTTTCTTGTTCCAGCTCCATTGCTATTTAAGTAGCTCCTACAGCAATCATAAAAACAAAAGTGGTGAAGAAAGGAAACCCTAAGAATATGAAAATGTACTTGCCCAAAGTAATACCCTAATTTCCTCCCAGATCCTTTCGTAGGAATCATGTTGCTTCTTTTCACAATGTGTACAAGCTCACCTGCCTCAGCGTACTTTTCCTTAACTAATCTAATGTAGTCTGCTCCCCTGGTGGCATGATATCCTAAGCCCTTCCGTCTCTGAGGTTTTCGGTTTATGTTTCCCCTAAGCGTCATGACTAACCATGATGAATCCCCCACAAATTAACTTAACGTCCCAGAATGAAGCATCATAACTCTCCCTGGATGTTGTGACTCCCCCACCAAGGGTCCTCAGAAATCTCCTTAGTTGATGCGTTGTCCTGCCCAGCAGTTTCATGTTTTGGTTTTAAGTCTAATCACACCAAGAAAAGCAGGGAAAAAAAATAAGGCTTTCTTCAAAAAAAATATTTTTATTATTTTGCAGGGAGGAGATGTGAGCCACAGCACCCAAGTGGAGGTCAGAGGACAATTTCTTTTGCACCTTGTGGATTCAGGCAACTAAAAGCTGTTCTTCAGTTCAGACAGCGACTGCCCTGACCCACCGAGCTACCGCATTCCCCCAGTTTGCCTTTTGTCCTGAACCGCCAAAGCTGGAATGGTTTTACGTTCCTGAGTAGCCAAAGAAAAGAAGCCTGGATATTTAACAAATATTTAATGACAGTCACAATTATACACTTCAGACATTTTGTTATCCACATTATTTCCCTTCTCAACAGATAAAAAAAAATAACAGAGGATAATATCATTGCTGCTTTAGGGGCTCTTGAGAATATGGACAGAAATGTTTAACTGTTTGCTGGGTTGTTGGTTTTTTTTTTTTTTTTTCGCTTCTATAAACATCAAAAAGCCTGTATAGATCCCACAGCATGGAAGTGAGCAGGCTTTAAATAACTTTTGTAAAGGATGATACAGAACAGGGAAGATGGCTTGACATACAAACTTGAGGGCCAGAGTTCAAATCCCCAGATCCTGTGCAAGGGCCAAGTGGGCTTGACAACCTGCCTGTTACGCTAGCTTCTCAAGATAGAAATAGCAGATCCCCCTACCAAGCTGATGGGGAGATTTGTCAAAACAGAAAGCTTTGCATTTGACTGAGAGGCTACCTCAAAGAGTAAGGTAGGAGAAGGATCAAAAAGAGACTCCCTCAGATAGTAACCACAGGCCTCCACGGGCATGCCCAATCATGTGCTCACGCTTCTGCATACACATGTTAAAACTCACACACAAACATAGCATAAATACACAAAACTCATGAAAACAAACATACAAAAAAATAGTGAGGCTGCAGACGGCTTCGTGCTTTCGTAGAGGAATCAAGTTCAGTTTCTAGCACCCAAATCAGGTACCTCATAACCCCCGTATCTCCAGCTCTGGAGGGTCTAGTGCACTTGCCTGGCTTCTGTGAGAATCTGCATGCACATGGACACATGTGCTCATAATTATTTTTTTTTAAATGTCTTTAAAAAAAAGAAGAAAACAAGCAACCAGGTGAGGATGGTGCGCACCTTTAATCTCAGCACTCAGAATGCAGAGGCAGGTGGATCCCTGTGATTTCGAGGCCCCTTGGTCTACAGAGCGAGTTCTAGGACAGCCAAGGCTGCACAGAGAAGCCCTGTCTTGAAAAGCAAACAAGGAGAACAAAAAAGACAATGAAAGAAAAAAGTGCAAGTCTGTCTGTAAGTGCTCACGAAGAAGGCAGGAGGATGTATTGGTTCTACGTAAGATGGTGCAGATACACAAAGGAGTAGGACTTAAGTCACACCTGGGTTCACTAGCAGGTGCATTGGTTAAACATCTCCGTCCGGTGTAGCTCACCGGAAGCCTTGTTCTGGCTTTTGCCCCTTAGCTAACACTGAGATTTTTAACACTTTTAGGTGACACAAAAAAATTAAAAGCTGATAAGAGGACCATTCTGAAAAAGTGCCCTTTCACCAGTGAACCAGCATGTCTGCTGACTTTTCTTGTGGCATGCAACCGTCAACGTGTGATCAGAAGATGAAAAAAGTTAATTTCAATACATAAAAATAAATTTGAGTTTCTCACAACAGCCCAAGAGAGGGTGTAAAATATGGAGGATGGGTTGGGCGGTGGTGGCGCATACCTTTAATCCCAGCACTCAGGAGGCAGAGACAGGTGGATCTCTGTGAGTCTGAGGCCAGCCTGGTCTACAGAGCCAGTTCCAGGACAGGTTTCAAAGCTATAGAGAAACCCTGTCTCAGAGAAGAAATAGAATATGAAGGATGGAGGGATGCAGTGGGGGAGACAGCCAGTTCAGTCAAAGCACAGCTGAGAGAACTGCTCCTATACCCAAAGCAGGAAGAAGGAACGGATGATGGAGTCATAGACACAAAACACTACCGCTTGTGGCTGAGATGTTTCTAGAATGTTCCAGTGGGACAGCCGATTAGAGAAGAATACTTCCGCAAAATGCTTCTAAGAGGGAATTTAGCACTCACTAAGTGAAGCAGGCATTTATTTTACGTGGGGAAGCCCATTCAAAGTGCCATTTCATGATCAAAGAACACTATATGAACATACAGAAATGTCATCAAGGCATTATAGAGTTAATATAAGCTAATGTATTGTTGCATACTTACTATAAGCTAAAAAGAAATAGAAAAAAGTCCACCCCCAACCCCACCCCACCTAAAAGAGAACACCCAGTACTAGAGAAAACTGGACAGGCCCAAAGATGCCTCTATCCTCTGTCATTATGGTATAAGCTTAGCTTGCCCTAAACTGTTCCTGTCTGTCACATGAGCCTTTTTTAATTGCCAAATATATGCTCATCATCTTTCTTTCTTGAGCTATAACCTTAAATTGAGCATGATTAAGAACGTGCCTGCCCATGGAATGTATTCTTAATATAGAAATACAAACCTACAGAGCCAATCCTTCCGCTGTTTGGAAGAAACTCCTGTGTTCTCCCTGCTTGCTGCAGGCAGTTACCAAATCTTTTTCCACCCTTAAAAGAAAATGCTTATAAAATGTTAGACTACAGGTTTGAGAAGTGGCTCAACAGTACGAGAACTTGTTGCTTTTCCAAAGAACCCAGGTTGAGTTCCAAATGCCCACTGGAGGCTAAGAACTCTCTGTAGCTTCAGTTCTAGAGGACCATCGTCTTCTGTCAACACTGCATTTCCTGTATCACTGTTTGCGCTATGCACGTGGTACAGAAACACACACATGCAAACAGCCACGCATGTCCATAAAATAAAAAATAATTTTTATATCAACCACTCTGTAGAATTTAACAACTAAGAAGACAAAAACTGCTCTCAAATCTAGCTCTCAAGTCTGTTCTATGACCTACAAATTATTTCTAACAAGACTGTTACTCTATCCCCAAGAGGAGTCAAGGAGATTAAAATATGGCTTTATCCCATTGACAGAGAGAAGAAAGTGGGCCACCGCTGACAGTGACACAACCCAAGGAAAACAGAAGCATCAATGGAAAAGGGAATTTAAAGGAAAGGGTGACTAAGAAATTGCCATCAATTTTGTGAGCGACCCCTTGGGACCTCAAGTCATTTTTATTTAAATATCATGGGATCACAAGTTTTCCACAAGCTGAGACTTGAGGAAGCCCAGGCAGCTGGCAGCTGGCAGCCAACAGAAAGTAATTAGCATGGTGCGCCGAGTACAGACGGCGGTCAATAAATCAAAGGGAGGCTATACGTGAGCACGCCAAGGAAGTTTTCTGGAGCTACTTTCTTAACTTTCATCTTCAAAGCCTATGGCTACCTTTTCTCTCGGCCCACCTACATAGAAAGATGCGGCTGGAGAGAAGCAGAGCATCTCTACAAGAGAAAATAAGAGCATTCAGAACCCACAAGGAAAACGAGCCAGCGTTTGTCAATTCTAGCAAAAAGGCACTCTTCTTCTAAAGACGTTCAGGATAGAGACACCTTTAATCAATCCTCAGCTAACTCACCGAGCACCTTTGCCAGGAAGCTGTGCTGCACAATACGCTGGCTCCACAGGCACCTCCTCTGTGGAGGACAAGTGGAAACGGGGTAAATAGTGTTGTGCCACGGAGGATAAACTCTAAGTTCGACTTGTGATTTCAAGTAGAAAGGAGGCAGAATCGTTTGAAGGGATGTAATAATACGTTTAGAGAAACAAAGGGAAAGCAGACGGTTTTAAAGATAAAAGTAGCAAACACTGGAGCATCCTACAGATGAAAGGGTGCTTTTTCCCCCCTCTACCTGCGGCATCAGCGGTCATCAAGCCCACTCGTGTTCTTTATTCAGTGTCTTGAAACATGCAGATCGTAAACCTAACTCTGCTATAATTCACAAGCAAACACGCGGCACACGGCTTGCCTGAGGAAAACTAAGTATTGATCTGAAGTGCATAACATAACCTTACTGATATTACACAGTGCTACAAACAGTTGATGAATCAGTCACTGCTCTGTGTGTGTGTGTGTGTGTGTGTGTGTGTGTGTGTGTGTGTATGTGTGCAGCTTCTGTCCCTAAGAGACAGAGCTACTTTCAGAGAACTAAGAAGCTAGGCTTCTGCACCTAGCAAGCTGAACTCTGGGATCTAGACCATTGCGAACTCAAGGAATAGTGCCTATGAGGCATTGGGGAAAGGAGCCAGAGGCCTTGGGAAAGGTTATAGTCTGGATGTGAAATGTCCCTTATCGGCTTTTGCTTTAAACACTTGACACTCAGTTGCTGGTGCTGTCCAAGGTGTGTGTGTGTGTGTGTGTGTGTGTGCAGGGTGAGGTTGTACAACCTTTAGAAAGTGAAGCTTTGCTGAGATCAGGCCTGAAATGTTACCCAAGTGTAACAACCTGGCCTCAAGCTCCTATCTTTCTGCTTTCCCCATGATGGGCCCCATTTGGAACTACAGCCAAAATAAATATGACATCCTTCTTTACCACCTAAGGGTCTTGCTCATGTTCATTTTCTCTGACAAGAATTAAGAGACAGGAAACATCACGGGAAGCAGAGAGAGAGAAAGGCACATGGAATGACGCCATGCAGAGCAGAGAGGACAAGTAGACCAGCTTGTCTTTCTCTTGAAGGGCTGGGGTTTAAGTGGTTTGGGTGCCTCGGTGTGTCTACCTCCCTAATTTTAGATTAGAGTTTATAGACCAAAGCTTTAGATAAGTGTGTGTGTGTGTGTCTGTCTGTGTGTGTGTCTGTGTGTGTCTGTGTGTGTGTCTGTGTGTGTGCACTCAGATCCAGCCTTGGGCTTATCTGACCAGCCTGAACTGGTTAACCAGGCCGGAAGAGGGGCGCTACCGGCAGGAGCAAAAGCCTGCCTAGCCTTAGTCTCAGGTCAAGAGGGTAGGAGAAACGCTTGAAGTTTGTGATCTTTTTATGGCTGCTTTCTCTGTCAGAGAATCTGTCTAACTCTTCGTCCTTCCTCTTTCATTTGATTTTGTTATTACAGCAACCGAAAAGAAACTAGGACAGGAACACTAACTGCTCGAATGTCTACCTAGATATTCAGCAGGAAAAGACCAGTAAGACTCATGGCCCTCTCTGCCTGTAGACACACAAGCACCAAATGCATTTGACCTAAGGTGAAGAATAAGAAAATAAAATCATGAGTGCATTTCCATGCAAGGGATCAGCTACCAAAACCAGCAGAGATTGGGTGGCAAAGTAAAATGTGATTTTATGTAAAGCTAAAATAAGATTTTAGGTAAAAATGTTGCTATGCTTAGTTCAGCAATTCAGTTTAGCTAGGAAACCAACACCCTGGGAGATGTTACAGTAGTCAAGTTTGGCAAATTCTAAAGTTAGTTTGTGTTTTTAATACACTGTACACATCCAAGACGGAGGCAGCATCTTTATGAATATTTTTTATTACTTCCTATGTGAGAAGAACTCCACTCCCTAGGAATAACATTGCTTTTGGCATTGACGTTTTGTAGACAATTGCGGAACCGCATGTGGCGGTTGAGACATAAGTGAGAAATGAATGAACCACATATTGGAGCTCGGGGCTTCCACTCTAGCCCACTGAAGTTTAGTTTGACAGGCCATACATAACTTTTGTTAAACATACAATTAGTTAAGTATAAGCAATTTGGCTTAATTTCATGTCTCCCATGTAAATTTCTCTACATTCACAAATGAAGAATTTAAAAGGATCACCTACAGATACAAAAGTCATAATGCAAATTCAATGATTTTCATTTGAAGGGTACAGAAAATATATTTATTTTGTTGCCTAGGGAAATCAAGTTTTTCATGTGCAGAGAGGTGAAATATGTACAATAGTATTTGCATGTGCAAGGAGGTGAAATATGTATAATAGTATTTGCATGTGCAGGGAGGTGAAATATGTATACTAGTGTTTGCATGTGCAGGGAGGTGAAATATGTACACTAGTGTTTGCATGTGCAGGGAGGTGAAATATGTATACTAGTGTTTGCATGTGCAGGGAGGTGAAATATGTATACTAGTGTTTGCATGTGCAGGGAGGTGAAGTATGTATAATAGTATTTGCAGTGGGTTCACAACTATGGCCAGGCACCAGCTGACAGAACCAAGTAGAGATGACACTCACTCTGGAGAACAAAACCCATGACTTAGCCCATTAACTGTCAATTTCCATGGTGGCTTCCTAAGAAAATTCTTTATTCAAAATGATTTACTGATTAAAAAATAGAAATTTTATAAAGACCACTAAATCTGCCTAGAAGAGGAAGAACAGAATGACTGCAGACACATTGTCCAAGCAACGTGACATAAGCCAGAGTGACTTTGAACTGTGTTGTGTTCCTTTCTCTGTCGTAAGGAAGGAAACAGACAGAATGTTTCTGAAGCTCTGCTAAACCTCGGTGCCAAGGACAGTAGCACACACCTGGAACAGACGACAGGGTTGCAAGTTCTGGGCAATGGCACTGCATAGTGAGTCCAAGGCCTGTCTGGGCGACAAAGTGAAAAATAGAATAAATAAATAAATTCCAAGCCTAGTGACCCAAGCCTATCTTAGTTATTCAGGAGGCTGAGAAGGAAGACAAGCTCCTTCAGGTTCTGCAGTGTGGGCTATAGAGTGAGTTCAAACCCAGCCTGGGTGACGTAGTGACACCCTGCTTCAAAAGAAAAAAAAGAAAGAAAAGAAAAGTCTGAGATTATAGCTTAGTGTATTGTGTTGAAGCCTGAGCTCAGAGCCCAACCACAAAAAAGAAAATTATTAAAACTGCAAAAAGAAAGCCTCGGGGAAATGCCAACCATAATTAATGCACGTGCCCACCCAAGTCTCCAGCCTAAGGAAGGTGAAGGGAGAGAAACGTAGTAAGTGGTGTGCTGCTTTATGGCTTGAGAAAAAAAGGAAAATCTGTAAATTTTTCAGTTTCCATGGTATTGATTCTGAAGTTAAAACCAGATCTTTTTAAGAGATCACTATATTCGTTTAGCAGACCTTGGGATGTCAAATTAATTATCCAACAAACTTAATAGATCCACCATCTCTTCTACTCTTTTTATTTTTCTGACTGCAGTTACTTCCATGGAAGACTCAGAGCTGACTTGTAAAGTGTTCCACTCTCTCTGAGCACACCACTTCCCAGCCAGAACTACGCCACAAAGCAAGCATCCGCCGCTGACCTTTTAAATCCATCGCTCTTTGAAATTCCAATCACAGAAAAAATCCTTAGGAAAATGTGGCTCTTTCATCTCTGTGTGGCCGTGGCTGCCTCGTTCTTCCTACAGAACCCGGCAACCCCCAGTTCCTCTTCGCACTTGTGTGAAATGCTTTGAAAAAAGACAGTTCCAGCCAAAGTTCTCAGCCTTCTATTTCCTTCTTTACTTAAAATGAGGAAATGATTTGTAGAAAGAGAAAAAAAAAAGAACAATAAAGGGATTCATTTATTGTCTGCTTAGCTGGTCTGAATTCTCTCCTTACCCTCAACTTTGCTGACTCTGGAAACACCTTGTATCCAGTCTCAGCACTTAATAGAGATAACTTTTTTTTTATTTAAGTTCATGTCAGACGGGTAATGTGCGCACGTCGTAACAAGGTTTAATGGGCGGCACATATCATGCACTGGCGTGAAACCCCAATCATCACGCTTATGAACCATGAAAGGATGTGAGATAACTTTTTTAAAAAAAAGTTTATTCTCATCATCAAGCAGGGAGTGGGTAAAACATTAATGCTAAAATTTCTTCAACAAATACCAGATGAATAGGCTAAAGTTACTGTATAATATATGGTTAAGGACAGATAAAACAAGATTGTATTTGTGTATGTATATTCAGACGCACTAATGTGGACTTTCTCTGGCTCACATCACGATATTGAACTGCCTGTGGAACCCCGCCTGTCAGAGCTCACCGGGAAGTGTCTTGGTAAGCTCTTCCCCAAGGCAACACTTAACAAATTCATAAAAACTGGCATTTATTGAGCCCTTACAGCGCGCTGGGCGACTCACTGGGTATTGTGTCTGAATGGTCCTGTATGAGTCTAATCTAACGACGAGGCAGACACTTTGCCATTGCTGCAACTGAGATGGAAATCGAGCATTAACCAGTAGCTCCTAACTTTACCATCCTTTCCCATGTAAAGTGAGGTGCTCCAGAGACGCTAGTCGGCAAAGGATGCTTTTTAGCAACTGTCTTCTTGATAAGACTCTTGGGAGGGACCACTGCCGTTTTCAGGGTCAGAAATGATTGGGCTTCTCCAGAGTAAAGTATTGTTTTTCAGCTGTCTATAGTCTATTCACAAGTGTAAACCAAGTCCATGCTTCTCTTCCAGAATTGACAAAGAGCTGCTGAAACTTTGATCTGTTACCATCATCCTGCCTCCAAAAGTTTGGTCCCTTTTCTCAATTGCCCTTAATCTCTTCTTCTTCACTCAGGTTACTTATATTCATTCAGTATTACTTTGTTCCATTTTCTGTGGATATATAAGCCATTTTAATGGTTTTCTGGGACTGAGAAAAAAGGGAAAGTGTATAAATAAAATTGTAGTGTAAGAGAGAAGTGTGGACTATATTCTAGAATGTGCATTTCCTGGCAATGAGAAATCCCTTGAATCCTGGTGGCCATTGTCTCATCGTTTAGAAAGAGTAGCAGGTTAGGCTGCCAAAGGGATTGTTTCCCCAGACACTAGAGATTCAGTTGTTCACGAAAGGGCTTTACCACCGTAGCAACAAACTGGAAACTGACTCTCCTTCCAATATTTGCTGGAAAACATAAAAACAGGTGTCAGTGGGGGTAACAACAGAAAGTTGTTCAGAGGAAACGCTGGGAGTGTGACAAAGATGTCCCATTGTGGCTGAGACACTGACACTTATTCTCTGCGCTTTAACCAGTTGTAAAACTACCATTTTATACATGAGAACTAACACATTGTTTTTATTTGATGGGAACTGTAGAAGGGAGAAAGAAAATAAGAGGTGGTGGGAAATGAATATGATCAGAATTCATTTATAAATGTATAAAATTGTTAAGACTATATTTTTAAATGGTGACTTTACACATCAATTCAACAACAATATAGCAATTTGTATTCATTTCCCATGATAATCTCCACAGTAATCTAAAAATCACTAGACATGACATCATTGTCAGTATCATTCTTACTACAACTAAAGGGGACAACACCAATTACCAATGAACAAAAGTGATTTTAGTTTAGTTTAGATTGACTTGAGTTCAATCTCTCAATTTATTTAAAAAAAAAGTGTTCTTTCAAAAATAGGGTTGAATCCTTAGCCATCAGGGGAATGTAAATCAAAATGACTCTGAGATTCTCTCTTATACCTGTCAAAATGGCTAAAATCAAACCGAAGTGACAGCCCCTGCTGCTGAGGATGCGGAGCAAGGGGAACGTTCCTCCACTACTGGTTAGAGTAAAAACTTCAACAGCCACTTTGGAAATCAATATGTCTGTTTCTCAAAAAAATGGGAGTCAATCTACCTCAATACCCAGCTATACTATTCCTGGGCATATATCCAAAGGATGCTCAGTCCTATCACAATGACACTTCCTCAATTGTTTTCATAGCAGTTTTATTCATAATAGCCAGAACCGGAAAAAAACTAGATGTCCCTCAATCAAATAATGAATAAAGAAAATGTGGTACATTTACACAATGGAGTATTACTGACCTGTTAAAAGCAATGACATCATGATACGTGAAGGCAAATGGATTGAAGTACAAAAAAACCATCCTGAGTGAGGTAACACAGACCCAGAAAGACAAACGTGGTATGTACTCGCTCACAAGTGGATATTAGCTGTAAAGTAAAAGGTAACCATGCTATAATCCACAGACCCTGTGGATTTCCCTTTCAGGAAAGGCTAAGTAAACAAGAAAGGCTTAAGGGGGGATTCAAGGATCTCCCTGGGAAGGAGAAATAGAATAGATTTCTCGGGTGGACTGGGGGCAGGTGGGGTTTGGAACAGAAGGGATCAAGTGGGGGAAGAAAGAGAAATGATGGAAATTGCCGGGTATTTCAGGGGTGAGGTGGAAACCTTGTGTAACGGAAAGGTCATGGAATCTACAAGAGTAACCCTACAAAGATTCCTAGCAATGGGGACACAGAGCCTTAACGGGCATCCTGTACCCAGACAAGGCCTCAAGTGGCCAACCAGTCACAGAACCTTCAACCTACAGTTCGTCCTGCCCGCAGAGTGTTCTTCTCTAACTGGAGCCTAGCAGAATTGTCATGAAAGACCAGACAGACTTCATCCAGCAACTGACGGGATCAGATGCAAAGTCCCACAGCCAGGCGTTCGGTGGAGCTTGGGGAGTTCTCCGGAGGACGGGTTGGAAGGATTGGAGGAACTAGAGGCAAACAGAGTCAACTGATGGAGATTCACGGGGGATCACAGAGATCAGGGAGCCTATATGGGTTTGACCTAGGTCCTCTGCATATATGTTATGGCTGAGTAGGTTGGTGCTGTTGTGGGATGCTTAACAGTGGGAGCTGGGGCTGTCTCTGGCTCTTTGCCTACTTGTGTGACCCTTCTCCTCCTTCCCTGTGGCCTTGGCCAGCATGAAGGCAATGGTCTGGGCCTGGTCTTCTTGTAGCTTGTTATGCTGTGTTTGGTAGATGTCCCTGGGAGGCCTGCTCTTTTCTGGGAGGAGGTAGACGGGGGGAGGGGGGGTGAATCTGGGGGAAAGGGAAGGGGTGGGGAGAAGTGAAGGGGAAGGAGAGGAAACTGTGGTGCAATATATGAGATATTGCAATATCTCATATATGAGGGATGCAATATATGAGAGAAAATTTTTTAAAAAGTTAATAAAAGATAGGGTTAAACAATATATTTATACTACCACCCTAACAGAAACCACCAAAATATACCTCACATAAAAAGTTAATTCTACTTATTCTAGACTGTAAGTCTATGAAAATGACTTTTATTCTTAAGTAGGTAGAAATTTTTCTACAAGAGAATTACAGACCCATGGAAAAATTCATTATTGAAACTCATTCAAAATAGCACTAAAAGCTCTGCAGTATGACATTGGCCTTCAATTCAGGGCACTGCCTTTCTTGAATACTTGCGTCTAGATTGCCAACTGGATTTCTGTCTAGTGAAACTGTTTAGCTGAGAACATTCTTAGTAAATGTGAGACAAAGGAAATTTGACTAAGGATTCCCTGGTGATGTAGGCATCCAAGTTCTCCCAGATCCTTGGAAAGAAGTGAACTAGATGAACCCTGCCCATCATTTACACTTCCTACAAGACAGCCTGATCCCATGATCCTGCACAGAGCTAACAAAATAGATGACCCGGACTAAAGTGGTCCATACATTGAAGAAAGACTAATGGAAGGGGTGGTTAAGATTGAAGCACATAGAGAGAAAAGCTGTGCTGATATCCTGGTAAAGGAAGGGGTATGATCTCCTTCCTGTACCCTAAATACCGCCTTATATCCACAGAAGTGTCACCATCACTCCTTGCCAAAGGAGTTTCCTTTCATTGCAGAAGGAGATCATTACAGAAAGATCCAACTCTCAAAATGGAGACAACTGACAGGGGGATTCCAGCCTCAGTTAATACATCTACAACAGAACCCCTGAACCCAAGGCTCACGGAACATTCCAGAAGAAGGGAGAGGAAAATTGTAAGAGCCAGAGGACCAGGAATTCTGCAGCAAGATTGTCAATTCTAGCTAGGACAGGGAAGCTGTACCCAGGAAATCTCAACATCAAGGCTGCCGAAACAAAACCTGAATGAGTTCAACAGTTGACATGTCACTGTGGATGGGGAAATCTCAGAGCCCCATGCTAGATTAAGAGTTGCAAACAATTAACTGCTGAGAAGGGTAGAATTAGTCTTCCATAGGGATGAGCTCCCCTGATTAGTTGTCCCATGCCAAGTGGTCAGCCCTAAAAATGTATTTACTTACCCACCCAACACCGAATGAACTCAGAAGGTTGTATTCGTGTATTTATTCATTTATATGTGCATGTAACAGCAAGAGTTGAAGAAGAGGAGGCCCCTGAAGTGGGGAGAGGGTCCAATGGGAATGGTAGGAGGAAATGATGTAATTTTAATTAAACTTCAAGAATAATTTGCATGCAAGTTTTTTGCTTGTTTTGTTTGTTTGTTTGTTTATGAATGAACACAAACTGGGATGTGGCTCAGTTGGCAGAGTGTTTGCCTAGCATGCTCAAAGCCCTAGATCTCTGCATCTCCATCTCCAGTGGCACAAAAAACAACCTGGTGGCACACACCTGTAGTCCCCACACCTGGGAAGTCGAGGATTCAGATCATAAACTCAGCGTCTCCTCAACTACACAAAGAGTTCAAGGGAAGACCAGATACATTGAGTTCTATCAAAAGAAAAAGCGAAAGAGAGGAAGAGAATAAGAAAGGAGAGAGGCAAAGAAAGGTAAGGAAGGAGGGAAATAAATATCTTTCCAAAAATACATAAATAAAAACAAAGTCTCTTAAAACACACACGCTCCTTTTGGATTCCTAAACCCTTTTTTATTTTATCAAGACTGGTTTGTTTTCTTTCCTGGAGCCCTTGGATTAGAGTACTCCCTGGTGAGAATTCACGTTGAGGCAATATGGCTGGCCTGAGCCCGTGGATAAATCCCTGCACTGACCACTGGCAGCAATCCCACCTGTGGACACCCACACAGCAGGGGTTTAATTAAGCAGAACTTCACCTGCTGAGCAATTTCTGATGGAAAATGAAGACCCCCACCCCGTTCAAAACTGCTAGGGGCACCAGACAAGCAAAATACAATTATCTGATGTGATTCCAGCAGACGTCTTGGACGGTCATAGCCAGGGGTCTTCAAGGATCAGCTGCTCCATTTGCAGCCAGCGCCTCTAGCTCTGCAGTCTGTCAGCATCCCTTCCTCCCAACAAGGTGGAGAGAACACCTCACACTGAGTCCCCAGCACCGCTCCATTAAGCTGCCAGTTCTCACTGGCACAAGGAGACCCATGGTTATGCAGCACAGTAATTGAGACAAGTGTCCAAATATTTAATTCCAAGTGATGTTTTTATTCTGTCCAAACCGAAAAGGATTATAAATCTATAGATGTTAAAATTCTACCGTGTCCTCTGTCCTCTCCCAGACAAAACAAGTTTTTCATGGCTTTTAACATACTAGAGACAGGCTGTCTCACATTGGTCTCCTCCAGCAGTCAATGGAGACGCCCATTTAAATTATGTCTTGTGTAAAGGAGTCTTTTAGGAAAGCATTCGTGGGCCTTTTAGCCATGGGTTGCTGCAATTTTTTTCAGGCAGAAATAAAGTGAACAGATTAAAAGCAGAATATGAGCCAAGCTGCACCAGGGCTTTCTCTTAGAGTTTTCAGTATCTCCAGTGAGATTAGTAACCACAATCACTAAGACAGGCTCTCCTCTTGCCTTAAGAAAAGGAACCTTGGAGCCTTATAAGGCTCTTAAACACTAGACACAGAAACTAGTTCCCTATTCAATTATCACTTAATGGTTGGCATATTTCTTAGTAGTATAAATGATCTCACGCAGTTCATTTTCATGTTAAACATTTCACTTTGCAGTAGCGAAAGTACCTTCCCCCTGGGAATACCTTTTGGAGCCAGTCTTGGCTGTTAGAAGTTTTTCAATGGTCCTTCACTTAGCTCAGTTTTTCCTTTGTTTAGGTTCATGATGTTAGCCTTAATTACATTGCGCTGGACTGCTCTAAACAGTTCCTTTCTTTGCCCCTAGGTCATCAGAGGAAGAAAGACTATTTGCTGACTGAAAGTTTTGTCATTTTCCCTTTTCAGCTTATTTACTTTAAATCATTTCCCTGCTGCCTCTTGGAAAACAATAGTACTGGTCCAGTTTTCTTCCCATCATCCTACCAGTGAAACTAATTATTCTTATGCGATTCTCTTAAGTTTGAATCACTGGTTAGAGTGGAATTCTTGATTAATTTACCCTAATTTTTCAAAACATCTTGTGCTTATATTTACCTATCACTAGTTCTTGCTATCTTTCCATTCCATTCCTGGTCCTCTATGGACTGCACCCCAAACCTGAGAAGCATATTTGCTTAGTTATATAGTGTTCTCTTTCTGCTCTTTGCATTGTCTGCCCCTGAAAGGGAATCTGGGGGTTTGAACTGGAGATTTCCCCTAGAGCACAGTACCGCCAGCATATCTAAGATGATTCACTTGCTTCTGACTTCACTCCTAAGTTTCTTCTTCTTGCTAGAAAGAACTCTAGACTGCAAAGCTCTCCCAATAAGTAAGGATCAAGACTGAGGATGGTCACTCAGTCCTGACCTTTGACCCCTATCATCTAGATATGATTTCCCAAGCATTCCCTAAGAAAGCTCTCATAGACTGCTCCATCCTCTTTGTATATCACAGTGAAAAGATCTCCCTTCTCACTTCTTAAATTCTTCAAGTTCTGCTCTTATCCTAGCTTCACCTGGTCTTTCTCGGCTGCTCCAAGCTTCCTATTTGATACCACTTCCTGAAGCCTCCTAGATCTTGCTCCAGTGGAGCAAGCTATTTTAATGTTTTAATCAGAAGGTGACCAGGGTGTGGGGGGCTGTTCTTCCTTCAGGCTGGAATACTCTGCTTTCCGATCTCACCTCGTACCTCACGCTGTGGGACTCTGCTCCTCCTCATGCTATCACAGAAGTCCTGGACACATGGTGCATCGCTCTTTATCCCCTGAAACCGCAGTTACTGCCTGACCGCAATGTATGTATCCATTGCTCTTCCTCATTACAGCAAAACTTAGTGGAAAAAAAATGCTTTTCATTTTCCCTTTCTGGACTCTCCCCAGAAACCTCAACAGACAGGAGCTCAGTGAATACTTGGTGAATTAAAGATGATCATGGTCCCCTTTTGTTACTTTTATCTTATATTAAACAATTGATTTCAACATTCTCATGTTCAGCACTATCATGGGATTGTCTTTTCCCCCTTGCTGTAGCACAAATATGAATAACCTCTACAGTATTTAAATAAAAACCTCTACAGTATTTATCTTCATGGTTAGGTTTACATTCTTTGACAATTTCTTTTTTTTTAAGATTTATTTATTTATTAAGTATACAGTGGTCTGCCTGCATATGTCCCTGCAGGCCAGAAGAGGGCATTATATTTTATTACAGATGGTTGTGAGCCACCATGTGGTTGCTGGGAACTGAACTCAGGACCTTTGGAAGTGTAGCCAGTGCTCTTAACCTGTGAGCCATCTCTCCAGCCCTCTTTGACAATTTCATGCATATATACTGAAGAAGTCTGTTCATTTCATTCCTCATTATCCTCTATCACTCTCTCCTGTTGAAACTTCTCTCTTCCAGCAATTCCCTCTGACTTTCTCCTGTGTGTGTGACCCACTGAGTTGAATTACGTCCTGCATGAGGACAGGCATGGGTATGGTTCTTTGCTGGATGTGGGTAACTTGCCAATGGCTGTATCTTATCTTTTCTGGTATTGTGTTCCCCTCTCATAACAACTTGCTGCTGCTGTAGGCTTGTTTCCACTAGCTCCTCCCTGCCCCATAAGCCACTATTTCTATTCCCTTCTCCCAGCTCTCCCTTGTCAAAGGAGATCTAGATCTCTGCCATAATTTTCTTTTCCTTCAACAATGGGAAATTTAGAAAACTCAGCAAATATGTAAAAAAATATAACGTGCTATCATCCATCTGCATTATCAATATCTCATAATTTCCTTCCTTATATATAGCAAGTGATTACATACTAGAAAAGTATAATAATGACAAATATGAATTACTTACTAATTTCCAAACATATGCTCAGCCCTCACAAATCAATGAGGTTAAATCTGTTATTAAAACCCTGTTAGCATGTGAGATAAATTAGGGTTAGAAATGTTAACTATCTAGCTTAGTGTCCTAAAAGAAGTTTATGAAAGCAAACTAGCTTATATTACTTCTATCATAAAATATTTTATCTTTAAGGAAAAAGGTACTCCCAATAAGAAGGCATTAAAAGCTTTTGGAACCAGATATACAAATGAATGGATGCATAAATGAATGATTAATTGCAACCACTATCCATTTTATTAATGGTGTTTAATAACCTGGTTTCAGACTAACCCGAGGAAAAGCTGGTTTCCATCCAGGCAGTGTATCCTGTGATTAGCGGCCATTAGGCAGGGAGAGTGTAAGTGACCATATGCCAAAGATTCAACAGAAATACTTCTGAGCTGCCTGGGAGGCAGAGCTCCATAACCTCTGGGTCCCATGAGCATCACTGGACGGAGTCTAAGAGCTTCTTAGAAAGGGAAAATTCAGAATAAGTCACTACTATGGTCTAAATAAAAGTAAGAAAACTGATCTAACACAGCATTTCCTTTATTCTTTCCTGAAAAAGACACCACCAATTCAGTGTGGATCCAAGGCATAATAAGAATGTAAGTATTGTGAACTCTACTGTCTTTAACTCGGGATTTTCCTTTAAGTTTGCACTTTGCACAGCACTGACTTTTCTCTAGAGTCAGAGGAAATAACAATGGTAAATAATGAGTATTCTGTGTTCCTGGAACAAACTTCACGATGCTAGAAATGCCTGCTCCAGCATCCAGATGTGAGCCAGCTGAGATTGTGAATCCTCGTGTATTTAAACACAAACTCATCTTCAGTTAAAACTTGGAAGTCAAAAATAGACTTCATTATTCCCAATAAAAGTCCCCAAACTACAAGTAGTATGGATTTCTGCCCATGCCATTGTTAGATGGCACTCTCTTGTTAGTCTCTAAAACACAGGGGGAAAAAAATGAAGGGTTTGAGACTTGTCTCAGTGGAAGAACACTTACCTGGCAAGCACAAGGCTCTGGATTTGATCCCTTTAACCAGAAATTAAAAAAAACAAAACAAAACAGTAACACCGAAGGTAAATGCAATTTTAGATACAATAGCTTACCCTTCTAGTTTCTGTTTTGCCCTAGTACTAGAAAAGACACCTTGGATTTGATTATTTTTGTGGTGTGGTGGTCACATGCCAAATTCAGATCATTATGTGGATAAATGATATCATATTTCTTCACCTGGAGATATGCATAAAGAGGAGAGGACATGGTAAAGGCACAGGGTACAGAGCTCTGGGTGACCTCGCAAATGGAGGGGATCCTTCATCCACTCCTTGCAAAGCCCCTGACCAGGGAAACAGAATAAACTGCTAAGGAGTACTGAGAATTTTAGAAATAAGCAGTGGTTCTCAGAGTCACAGGAAAAGAAATCAGGTCTATTCCCTTAGAAATTAAGTTGGGGATCCACAGAATTACAAACTGAGACCGAAAGCATGCACACTTGGATTTCCTGTGAGGGCTTCCTGCCATCAAACGAGCTAGGATGGACCGGCTGATTCTCCAAAAGTGGTTATGGATCTCTAGCATCAAAACTACTGGATGGTTTTCTGTTTTGTGGAAAAAAACAAATAGACATGCCAATTTCTGAACCTCACATCAGATCCAATGAACAAATATTCCTGGATGCTCAACCAATCCAGATTTCATTATAATATCTGAGTGTTCCTTATTTACACTAGATCTTGAAGTCTCTGGCAATTGAATATCATTTGTAGGTAATAATATTTTCAGTGATGTGAAGTCTCAAGAAGTCATGATTAGTTTTGATTATAATTATAAAAAGAGATGAATGAGGTTTAGTTTTAGAAGAAAAGAAAGCAAATTTAGACAACAGAGTAACTTTGTTGTAAATAAAGCATTGGCTAGGGTGTAGCTTCCCTTTCTTTTTCCCCTACTTTCTCCATTTCAGAATAAAAATCAGAAGCTGTAAATAAAAACAGTCAACTTACTTGTTCCCCAAACTTTCTTATTCCTGTATCTTTAAAGATCTAATTTTTTTCTTCCCAGTTTATCGTGTTGTTTCTACACCCAAGGCCACTTGGTTGTGTGTCTTTTTGTTGGGGTGTCATTAAAAAACACACCTAATCTTAGGCAAATGTATGAAATCGCAGAAATTTTCCTAAATAAGTAATTGAGTGATTACATTAGTTCTCTGTAGCTGCCACAACAAATTACCGCAAAAAAAAAATTACAGCAAAAATGTAGTCTCAGTTCTCAAGGCCAGGATTCCAAAATCAAGACGCCGACAGGGCGGTGCCCCCTCCAGAGGCTCACAGAAGGAAGTGTTCTTTAGCTCGCACTTGGCTTCGGGAAGTTGCTGGCAATCCTTGGTGTTCTTTGGTTTGCAGATAAATCTGCAATCTATGGCTCCATCTTCACAGGCCATTCTCCTCTCCAAGTCTATCCAGCTTCTCTTTCCTTGTTGGGATTCACTGAAGTCAGGCTCACCCCAAACTAGTGTGATCATGCTAACTTGATGGCATATACAAAAAAAAGTAGTTTAAATTCAGTAGTGGAAGAAATAATCTGTGCTTTCTTTCTGCCTCCATTCCCACTCCTCCCTTTTTTACAAAAATGCTTATTTTGTTATTTATTTATGTGTATGTGGTTCTGTGTGTATAAGAAAGTGTAGCATGAGAGCCGTCTTGTCGAGGTTTCTGTCCTGCCCGGTCCCCCAGCCGTTTAGTCCCAGAGAATCACACAGAGTGTCTACATTAGGTTAAAAACTGATTGGCCCATTAGCTCAGGCTTCTTATTAGCTCTTATAACTTATATAGCCCATTATTCTTATCTATATTAGCCACATGGCTCAGTACCTTTCTCAGCAGGGCAGGTCACATCCTGCTTCTTCAGTGGTCCAGGCAGGAATGCTGAGCGAGCTTCCTGCTTCCCAGAATTCTCCTATTCTCCTTGCTCCGCCTCTATTTCCTGTCTGGTTGTCCCACCCATACATCCTGGCTAATGGCCAATCAGCGTTTATTTAAATCATGATTGACAGAATACAGACAATTCTCCCGCACCAAGAAAGCACATGCAGATGCCTGAGTAGGCCAGAAGAGGACACCAGATTCCTGGAAGCTAGCGCTACAGGTGGTTGTGAGCCACCAGACAGGGCTCTGGGAACTAAACTGAGAGCCTCTGAAAAAGCAGCAAGTATTCTTAACTGCTGAGGCATCTCTATGGCACCAGCCCCTCCTCTTATAGCAAACTTTTTTTTTCATGCTTTTCCTGGGACTGCCATCAATAAAATCAATCTTTCCCTTCTAATAGGTGAATATGTGACAGGCTGGCTATTCAGAGTCCTCCCAGCCTGGATGGTTAAACTAAAATTCATTAGTCTAATAATGCCCAAAATGCCAGATGTTTCCTTTAGAGCCTTTTGCAAGATTTAAATAAGTGGCACTAGGAGAAAGAAGGAACAAGTCTGACTCTATTTCCTAACTTTTGAGATCATTGACGTCACAAACAGGGTAGGCCTGGTGCCGACAGGTCCGTGTCTTGTCACCAAGTTGGAACAAAACTGATAGAAAATAAAATCTGCACAGAGAAAAGAACAGCTGAGAGAGGGTGAAAAACACGTGTTTACCCCATTCTTTCTAAGGACAATAAGACTTTGTTTATACAAGTTACAGCTAAAGAAGTCCTTAGAACACAGGGGTTGGTACCAGAATACACTCAGGTCATTACTGTAACAGTGTCGCTTATACTTCCTGTATATCTGTATATCTCCAAAAATCCTAACATTGGTCTCCCAACTGTGCCACACTCACTGAGATTAGCATTATTTCTTTGTTTTCTTACAATTTCTTCTTGTCCAATATAGCTTGAGACTATTCAATAACTAAAAGCTAACGAAGAAGCCAGGTTGGGTTGTAATGTTCTGTGTCTTAATTTTCATGTGCTGTAGATGATATAACAGAAATTATCATTGGTCCAACAGAAAAGAAATCAAACATTTACTCAAATATTTAATCCGTTTAAAATATCCTGCTGACTCAACTGAACACGCACTTTAATTGAAGAAAGCCAACAAATGCTTGCTCCTTTCCTTATGGTTATCTGTTACTGGAATTTCTTGAAGAGTGGGGTCCAAGGGAGCATTTGTTTAAAATGAGAAACACCAAGCCAAATCCTTTGCAGGTCGTTCTCCATAGTAAAAGCTGATTCATCTATTAACCGCTTCTCTCTGCTATGATGTATTATTAAAAATGGAAGGGCATTGTTGATGGTGTGTGCTATATAGTAGCACTGTGGGGTACCATTTATTTTACTTTAGGGAGAGTTTATTTCATCTTGGGCCAATTTGGAAAGCTTTTGAGAAGCCAGCAGCACACCGACCTTCTTCATATAGGATAAAAGCAAGGATGCTGCTCGTACATTGATCTGGAACTGCTCAAAGAGGGAGTGGGGGAGGGAGATCTTTCCCCTCCATCCAGGCTCCTTTTTACATCATGTTGATGCCCTTCGGAACTGCAAAGCCCTTTTACAATTGAGAATATCAGCAGGAAATGTTAGCCTTTTTTTAGAGACGGAACTGGAAAGGTGAAAACAAGGTTTTATCAGAATAAACAAGCAAAAAACAGAAAAAGAGGAATAAAGTAAAAAGTTCAGCGCAAATACTAAATGTCAATGTATTCTAGAAGAGCAAACAGTGGGGAGCCGCATTTAAACCAGACCAGTACTTTAATATCTTTGATAGCTGATTTGCAATTCATAACTTTTAGGTTAACATATCTTGCACCATCATAAGGTTCCCAGGTGATATTCTCCTGGCAAACTTTATTTAAGTGAGCAGACAGTAGACACTTCAGGTTTCTCTGGCTTCTTCTGTCACTTCTGAATCCTGCGACATCTGTAGAGGAAACAAAAGCAAATGTCCGTGATCCAGTCTAACTTTATTTACAGAATTAAGTGGTCGATTGGAACTGGCCCTTAAGTTGTAGTCTGCAAAAACCCCTTCTCTACACTAACTCAAAATTATTATATAGAATGCTGAAAATGGGATGACTTATGGTAAAAGGGATATTTTCTGGAAAAGTAGATGAACTTTCTACAAATTTACCAATAATATGGCAATCTATATTTTCCCTCTTTTTAAAAAGAGATTTACTTTCATTTGTAAAAATGTGTGTTGGTATGTTCACGTGCATGATGGTGCCCATGGCGACTGAAGAGGACACAGAATTCCCTGATGCTGGAGCTTCGGGCAATTGTGAGCCATCTGATGTGGTTGCTGGAAACAGAATTCGTGTCCTCTGCAAGAGTATCAACTGCTCTTGATGCTAAGCCATCGCTCCAGTAATTCACTCTACTTTTCACAATGGTGTCCCCAATGCTCTACATTTCCTAAGTGAAAAAGACAAAAATAGTTTTGAGAGAAAAAAATTTAGGAAGAGCGATCAGTTAGAGAGACTTCAGTCTCATATTCTGAATTGAAGCAGACAAACTTTGCTTTTGACTACAGTAGATTTCGTAGTTGTACAAATTGCATTTTTAAAAGTGTCTTTTTTCTTTTTTCATTTAGTAAAATGATCAGGACATTACCACTCTCAAGTATTTATATGAGTCACGTCTGGCCATGCTCACCCCTTAAGTCCGTATATGTCTAAAGATCACTGAGACTGATGCCTCAAATGTGAAGTAAACCTTGTGTATAAGTAGAAAATAGATATCTACCTAACATGAAATGATGAGATGCGTAAGGCATCTTAAAGAAAAAGTCTGGTAACATCAGGAGACAGATGCTAGCCACATCAAATCAAGGACAATGTTGCTTGTACTCACTGGCTTGTGAGGGCTGCACTTGAGTTTCTTCCAAAGTTCACACACGCACACACACATATGCACATGCGTGCACACACACACACACACACAATGTTAAGGATTGTAATAGGCATCATTGAACACAAAAGAAGCTTTGCTTTTCAACATTTCTCAGATCATATATGACAATCATAATTCAGCAAGTGGACTGCTGAGCAAAGGGTAATGAACCCTGTAGATGAGGGGAGAGCCAACAAGTGTTCAGTGATGATCTTCTGGGAGAGCTGTGTAAAGCTGGTAAGTGTAGCCTGAGGTCCAAACCTTCTACCCCACATATTGAAGCATCTTGTTTGTCCCAATTTTATGTCAGCTCCTTCTGTGTGCCCAAATAGAATAATCTTTATCCTCAATTTTAAATTGTTAGAGTGTTGGTTGTTTAGACAATAGCCATAGTTTGCAACAAGATTATTTTATTATAGTACATCTGAGGGTGTTCATTATGCATCTTGGGAAAGAATTATAAATTGATATACAAATTACTTCCTTTTTCAGGTTCTATGTTCATCTGTGATCTCAGTATCTCCTTCACTAACCTTCTCTTGTTGTCTACCTAGAGAGATTATGAACTCATGAGTTCTGAGGTAGAACCATGATGACACTGCACTTCTTAAGAACAGAGCTCTTCCTACCCAACTAGTAAAATTAAAGACTCTTAATCTCAAGAACCATGAAAGAAGATCAAGAGTATGGCGTCATTTCCGAGCTGTGCTAATGAGGAGTGAACTACAACCTCCATCCAGCTTATTGAATATGCACTTCAGCTAAGTTGCCATCAAGTGAACAACATACTGTCTGAGTTCTTTATCATCTAGACAGATGTGTTTCAACAAACATACAGATGTGAGAGGGATATATCCTAATATTTGAAATTAGTTATGATTTTAGAAAATTCCATTAGAATACATATATTTTTCATTCATGCACATTAACTATCTAAAATAATAGATTTTATTAGGACACTTTCATACATGCATATAATATATATTTTATTATATCTACTACCTCCTTACCTACCCTTGTTTATTTCTACAACTATATCAATGCACAAAATGCATTTGTACCCATGCATGTGCACACATATGCTCTCTCTTTCTGTTTCTGTCATCTCCCTCACACTCACATACACACATGCATGCACATATACACACAGACATGCCAATGCAGAAAAAGACTCTAATCTTTCCCTGCTCATGCCATCTTTAGTATTTCAGCAATTTTTCCACAAAAAAACGTAGACAAAACTAAAATGTTTAGTAGCTTAAAATTAATAATCACAAAAAATAGCTTTATAAAGTTATGAAATCTGTAAAAGGAATGAAGTATGACCATTAGGTCATACTGTGAAGGACCTAAGTCCCATGTCAGGAAAAGCAGTAGTTGTTGACTATTGTCTTTATTCCTCTGAGACCTTATATTGCCCTCCCTAGCTACCGCACCCTGCAAACCTCGGTACCCTGGTGTAGAGGAAATACAGTTCCTATTCTATATGTACTCCCCTCCAGGGCAGTCACACGGGAGGTAACATTGCAACTCTCTCTGGTCAAACCTTTAGGTTTTGAAAACCTGCCAAAAATGAACGTTAGAGTTTGAAAGAGAATCAGTGGCAATCTTAGATCTGATCTGTCCAGGAGTTGTCTTGAAGAGTCTCTGGTGGCTACACACAAAGTTATACTGGTCTTAAAGTACGAGTTCTTTTTAAAGTAACCATCCTTTGGCCCAGAAGCAAAGCTGACAACATAGGTACAGAATGTCCTCTCCTTTATGGCCTTCTTCGCTGTCAGATCTGGATCATTACCCTTGATTAATACAGGCCTCTAAATCAATAATCACTCATGGCATGTGTAGCTAGTTGTTCATGTAGTGTTTCATCATCGGGTTTAACACATGTAAAATTTCAACAGCCCTCACATGCAGAGGTAGTAATTTCCTCCAGACCAACATTCCTTGTCAAGTTCATTTTCCTTAAAGAAATTTTAAATTGGATGTTTGCAAAAGATTTGCTTCTCAAAAGCAAATTTTGAGAAGCATTAAAACTAAAGAATAACGCTGGAATAATTCTGGGGTGTGTGTGTGTGTGTGCATGCGCGCGTGCGCCTATGTACATCAGTGCACAAGACAGAAAACGGGATGCAGAGAGATGAGAAAAATACAAATTCACTTTCCTTGCATGGTGTATGATGTGAACTTGTAACGGTGTGAATTTGATAGAGGATGGGTAGGAGACAGAGAGGGTGTAGTCTCTGCACACAGGATAAACCAAATAGCTGTGGCAGACCAAATGATTTTCTCATATCATTGACAGCTTTCAGATCGATTTAAAGCAATTATATCAAAACACGTTTAATGTCTTTGATAACCAAATTACACTCTCCCTCCTGCATTCTTTGGAGGCCTTATCACAACAGCAACCAAGAGCATGCTAATACTTCACCATCAGCCAGTCAATCAGACAGACTTCTCAAGGCGAGACGGGCTCCCTTCCCGTCCACAGCTTCCTAAAGCACCACAGCAGCTGCTGTGACAAGGGCTCTATACTGGAACGGGTGGCTACTGAGCCTTTCTCTTCAGAGTGTTCCCCTGTCCTGTTGTCTCTGAAAAACAAGGGTGCACACAGATAAGCACACCATCATACAAGCTGTAAGAATTTACGAGGAATTGGCTAATTAGTTATGGATATTTAAACACTAAAATCTAAAAGAAATATGGCATAAAACATTAAAGTATCCATTACACATAGACAAATGCTTCCAGTTGTTATTAAAATCTTGACAACACTGCTACTCAAACTTTAATTTAAAAACAATAAAAGAAAAGAAACAAACTTAAATTTCAATAAATGCCTACATTTAAAAGCCTATAATTACTGGATATGTGGCCTTAAATTAAATAAATGAGACTCATGTTGTACCATGAGTTAAGTAAATGCTAATATTATACCATGAATTATATAACCCTACTTAGTTGTCAAAAGCAATTTTTCTGAATCTTCTCACAGTCTAGTACGACGTGGATGTGTGTAACATATACAAAGTGACCAAGGGTGGGGTCTGGCAAACATAGCAAGCTAAGGCAAAGACAGATGTGAGTGCAATGAGCCAATGTGGGCCACATGCTGCGTTCCCTTGCCATCTTCTTGCTACTCCACATGGGAGGGAACTGGTAAACCTTGGCTGTAGAAGTCACCAAAATCAAAAAGGATTTCTAACTTTTTACCCTTATTTGTGTTCTACTAATTCCACAGCTTCTGTGACTGTAAACACGCACCACACATGCCTACCTTTTTTGTGTAGGTTCTGTAGATCAAAATGGGTCCCTGTGTTCGCTTTGTTTTTTTTAAAGCTACTGCACCAGCCCTGGATGTTTTAGATTATAAATGAGTTGTGGAGATAAAAACTCCTTTTTTCTTTTAGTAAAGGTGCTGTGAAAACTAATGAAATATGAGAAAGAGTTTTAGAAGTGTTTGCAAGGAATTTTCTAACCAGAAGATTGTAGACTTGAAAATGGCCTTTTTGGGCAAACATTCCTTCCTTCACCTCTCTATCTTGATTTCTCTCCAATACAGAAAAGACGAAAACTCCACCCCCTCAAGGTGGTTCCAAAGAGTAAAGAATCAGTAATCAGTCTACACCTGTGTACTCCTTCACACACACACACACACACACACACACACACACACCTCAAAATTCAGAGTTGGTGACTTCTCTTTAGAGAGATAATACAATATACTATCATACTGTGGTATTTTTGCAACCAAGCAAAATATTTCTGAGGAGCTTTCACCGTAAATAGGCTAAACAATTACAATACATTACAAACTTGCTGTGACTTGGGTAACATCTGGCCTTGCTGCCACTTGAGATTGAAAGAAACCTTTTTAAACCATAGACCCATAGATAAAGAGATGCAATGTTGCCCATGCAGACTCTGAAGCAGTATCTGAATCCAGTACATCTTTCCAGCTGTTACATTTCCATCCTCTGGTCACCAAACTGCCACAAAGGACAGTCCTTCCTCCCACCTTCTTCCTGTCTCTGTTTCTTCCTCTCTTCCCTTTCAACACATACTAACCAGGGCATTTATTTCTAAAGCATAATTCCATACAAGGACACAATTTGAGTAGCACTCACATAACATACAATTTTTTTTCCTAGACCAGGACCAGTAAGATTCTTAACAGTACAACTTTGCGATGTTATATAATGATCTGTGACCCAAATCTATAGTCTTTTTCAGCAGCTCTCCCCTCTCCATTGAACAAGCCAGTAATTTAGTTCATTTAGCAAATAAATGGCAGCCGGTACTTATTACCATCCCTGTTGCCATAATTTTAATAAGCAAAGTTTTTTCTGATTACATTTAACTGCAAAAAGAACCCTCAATCTGGGAAATTTGTTTTTAGTTAAACTGTTGTTAAAATCAATAATCGAGCAATGCACATTTAAATCTCATTTTAACACTTCCAGTGCGTGCATGTGTGTACTGAAATAAAAAAAATTAAAAAATCAGCTTCCCAGACCAACCTCTAATTCAATAACTGGGGGTAAAAAGAATTGGGTAGCAGTCCATACCTACTCACAGAGTAAATTCTTGTTAAATAATGCTTCACACTCAAGAGATGAAAATCTTCAAAGCATTGCCCATTAATTCCACAAAAGTCGCTTATGTTTTAGCCAAACCTGTACAGGTAAAAAAGAAACCCACTAGGGGGAAAATATGGCGTATGTCTTTTTCAGAATGCCCCTCAGTCGTACCCAGTCTCTCTCTACATGCAGCTCCTAGACTGGATGGTACAGGACCTTCAGAGAAGGTGATTCACTGCTTTCCCAGTTATCCAACTGTGATCTGTAGCAAACAATGCTGAACTGTATCTAAATGACTAAACTGGAGCGTCTGTATATTTTATATTTTGCCTTTTTTGAGTAATAAAATGCTATCAACTGGAAATGAGTCCTAGCTGCTGGATTTAGTGCACTACTGGCATTTATTCAGCAAACTTCCCATTCCACCTGCTGAGAACATATAAAAGATCATTTAGTCTATTAAACAACAATAAATGCTAACATTATTTACCCTCAAATCAAGACATAACATAAAAATGTTCACGTAGATAATTACATATACACATTTCCATTAGGTAATAAACCGTGGCAGATTGCCCTTAAGAATCTTTAACAAAAAGCTCACAACAGCCATTTATTAATCATATTTTAAAGATATACAAACTATTTACCTGTGTTATCTTACTTAACTCACCTAAAGAAAATTTTCTAAAAAACAAAACAAAACAAAAATCACCTTCTCCTAGAACACCAGGAAATACACCTAGCCTATTGACAGGTCAAATCATCCCCCACTAGAGAAATCCTAGGTCATTGCAAGGATCAACACTGCGTGATTTCTTAAGTAGTAGAAGCAATATTTCCCCCCTTGGAAAAGAAGAGACCCAAATTCCCCTTCGGGTTCCCAAATACCCTGAGGAAATACAACTGAGCAGAAAGTCAGTTTTTATCTGTGATGAGATTGGAACTGCCCCCGGTACCTAGTTAGGCAAATGCGGCATCGTTGTGGCACTTTCACCCAGTGGATACGTTATAATGCAACAGAAATGACGTAGAGCGTAAGACACGGCACATGGGATCAAGTCAACAAACAGCATCTAAACAAAACCACAAGTGGGAAAATAGAGACGCTAGGTCCTCGTTTGCATGGCTTACAATATACAGGGCAATGTTTCTCGATTTATGTGGATGCATGGCAAAAGTGAAAATGACCAGAGTTCTGAGGATCAGCGCTAGCGTGGTGCTGTCTCGGAAGAGGAGAGACAGGAATAGCAACAGTGGAAGAGGTGAACCAAATCTCAAGAATTTTGCTTTTTTATTATGACTCTGTGTTACGATTGTGGTGGCGTGTTTGAGTAAATGTGGATGACTATGGTCACACATCTGTCTTACTAACTGCCGTACTTTTCTGCTTACATAATCTATAAATTTAATGCAAAAATGATGAGTATATACCGTGAAAACTACATAGAGAGGTGCAGAAGCAACTCAACATTGTATCAGAGACACAGTTACACTAGAGGGGGAAGCTGTAGGGCTGTAGCTACAATGAAAGCAGCCGAAAACCGATTAGGTAGAGAAGAACTTCTTTAAAAAGAAGAGATCCAAAACTAGCTTTAAATAAGATCTTATTACTCAATTAAAAGCATAAAACAGAACCCAGTTGGGACAATTTCAAAATAAGAAGGGTGAGCCCACAGGAGCAAAGGCTCTGACCCTTGGAGTGAGAACGGAGAGCGGATTGACGCACAGGAGGAAATGCGCACACCAAGAGAACAGGTCTAATGCAAAGTTAAAAAGATCACATCAGAGAAGTACAGAAAGATAGGGCACATATGAAGGTTATTAAGATATAAAAATAAGGACGGCTGAGAAACCGAGCTCAGCTGCTGAAGTTTGGATCACGCCAAACTAAAGGCAGAAAGGGGAGCTGCATCGTCTGGTTTCAAAGGTAGAAAAATTGGAACAAATTATTAAATTGAGAGAAAGCAATGGGAGTAGAATTGTGGTTTGTTTATTTTCAGAGGTTAAATGGAGCCTTTTGAAACATGCATTAAAAACATCTGACTCCATCGAAAAAAAGAACTTGGGGAAGTAGACGGGGAAGAGAATTCTGCTTCTGTTTCCCCCAAATCTTCTGTAAGTATTTAGGTGGGTGTATTCGGGTGGAAACATGAGTTACATTCTCAGCACCCTCTGATCTCCTCCCTTCAACCTGAAATCCTAAAGCTGTGTTTATGACAACATAATCATTTCTACAGTAACTAACGTGCTGTCAGAAAAAGGGGATTATTGCTTAAATTGAGAAATAAGCAACTGAAAACATTCTCAAACCACAAAGAACAGGTTTCCGAGCCAATAAGAAAAGTGACAAAGCCCAAGCAATACAAATATGGAAAATGTTAGGCCCAGGGCAGCCCCAGCTGACCTTCTAGCAATTGGCCTCCGAACATCCTGCAGAGGAAGAGTCCTAGTTTAACCCGACAGTGTCAGAGTCCGATGGCTTCTGTTGTCACTCCACACGAGATTCACCAATAGCAGCACCAGGTTCACTCCCAAACCCATGCCACTGCACCGTGAAGCAGTCATTTGCACGGTTTCTGATAAGAATTGTACATGTCTTCTAAAGTTTGGGGATTTCCCATACTCCATGGAAGTAATTAAATTTGGCAATTTGTCCAGAGAGTGTTGTATGCTTCAGAGAAAATCATAGTATGTTACTATTGCAGGAAAGACACCAAGTTGTATGTCAGTGTGGGAGGAGAAAATGAACACTGTGGCTTTTTCAGTGAGTCCTGTGGTTTGCTTTCTTCACTTATCCAATGTCAGAGTAGCCCTGCCTTCACTTTTTCCTCACTTTGTGCAATTGTTAAGAAAGTGTCCTACTTTGCTTTCTGTTGCTGGGATAAAAATCACACTGGCAAAAAAAAAAAAAATCTGGAGAGGAAAAGATTGTTTGGCTCACATTCATGACACAGTCTATCCCTGGGGGAAGTCAGGGCAGGAACTCAAGGAAGGAACCTGGGGCAGGAACTGAAGCAGAGGCCATGGAGGAATGCTCTTCATTGGCTTGCTCCTCATGGCTCACTCACCTTGCTTTTTTTATACACACCCAAGACCACCTGCCCATGGGTAGCATCACCCACAACAGATTTGGCTTTCTCACATCAATCATTAATCAGGAAAATGCCCCTGTGGATATTTTCTTATGTAAATGTCAGTCTGATGGAAGCCCCCCTCCCCAGCAACTGTAGTTTGGGACAAGTTGACAATAAAATAACAAGCACAAGAAGTTTTCATAATTTTTCAACATATAGTTTATATGTTTAATGGGTTATAGATTAAGATAGTACTCCCCCCTGTAGTTAGAGTAGTTCATTTCAAGGAAAAAGGTAACTGTTAATAGATCATCTGTCCAATAAATGCCTATGCTAAACCCAGAAGCTACTCATGTCCCACTTTACTCTTTTTAGCCATTGAGGCTCACTGTGAATCCTGTGTTTTAATGTCAAAAGTGTAAGTGATAAATTACCGCAAGACAGAGTTATCTTGGAAGCCAACTATACTGGCAAGTTAAAATCTTGGAGGTTTTGGGTTTTTGTTTGTTTATTTGTTTGGGGTTTTTTTAAAATTTTTTTGCAATGCCTGGTGGCCATAGACCTACAATCCCAGCTACTTAGAAGGCTGAGCCAAAAGTATCATAACCTTAATGCTGGCTTGGAGTATTAGTGAGCCCTACCCTAAAAAACGAATAAATAAAAGGGTGCTCTGGAAAATAGCTCAGTGGTAGAGTGCTTGTGGAAGACCCTAGATTTCATTCTCAACACGAAAAACAATCAAAATACTACTACTTACACAACTGTACAATAAATATAAACACCAGGGTTTCTCCATGCTTAATAGATGTGAATATTGTGTAATCTGCAAATGTTAGAATTTCCCATCTCTTACATTGTGACAACTTAGGGATTGAATGAGTATGTGTCATTATGGACAAAGCTCTTAGACACCTTAAGGACTAAAGGGCTTTCTTTGATGTTCCTTTGAAAATAGCTGCCGGAAAAGATAGCGTGGTGATCTGGGAGGAAAGCGAGAATCTATCCTGGCCCTGGCTATTTCACCGGCCATGAGGCCATGTTTAAATCAATCAACAGTCTCTTTCTTTATCAGCAGAGAAAGGACCATGTTCACTGTGCTCTCACTGGATTGCTGAATCATATGAACGTATCTGTGAATCTAGATGAGCTTATCTGCACACACATGTACACTTTGCCCCGAATGACTTGTATATGTTCATGTGTAATATGAATAGAAAATACATATATAAACGGGAACAAAAGAAGATCAGCGTATAGAAATACAGACTGTAAATTATGCCAACACATGACTAGAAGGGAGCAAACAGTTGCAGCAATATAGTAAGGGCCCAAGAATCCCACCAAGAGGAAAAATCACTAAAACACATCAGCTACAGAGAGCGAACTCAATCTTTCTGTGATTGGGAAATCTCTCTAGTGATACTTGATGAAACTATACACTGCTGTGATGGTTAATTCTGATGTCAATGCCACCGGGTTAAGAAATGCCTAAGGAGTATAGGCACCCTTCTGGGTATGCTAGGAGAGTGTTTCTTCAGAGTGTGGGGGTTGGGACTTGGGCTTAGACTGAATAAAATTAGGACATGGAAAACTGGAAGCTGAGTGCTAAAACCTCCACAGAATCAACCACCCACCTCCATGTCTCCAGTACCAAACACCAGACAACTACCTGCCTCTATGCCTCCAGCACTATCTATACCTCCAGAGCTAAACACCACCATACAATCACCCGTCTCCATGCTGTCCTTGCTCGGATATGATAGACTGTAGTACCTCCCACCATGAGCCAAAATAAACCTCATTTCCCCTGAGTTACATCTTGTCAGCTGTTTGGTTACATTGTTGCTGTAAATAAACTGTATTAACATATACTATAAATAAAAGGACTGACATACTCTCAACTTTTGTATCTATAACATGGGTTTTACAGTGTTGTTTATATTCCAATCTTTGAAGTATTTGATGTTCAAGGATAAGGACCTATGTTTGAAACCTAGATCATTTTAAAGAGGAGGCTGGTATGGTGGTCCACACTTGTAAACCCTGTGCTGGAGCGGTGGACACAGATGGATCCCTGGCCACACAGCTCAGCTTACTGAGTAAGCTCCGAGGCAATGAGGCTTATATGTATACCTTCTCTACTCTGCACTACAAAAAAAATCCTCAAGTTTACATTTGGTCTCCAATTATGTGAGTGATAAAATTATTTTTAAGTGTTGGGTATTAAACTTCGTGTCTGAAGTCTCTGATCTTTCTCAAAACACAAGGTGGGCAGCTTCTGAGGATGAGTGCCTGAAGTTGACTTCTGACTCCACACACACGCGCACACACACATGTGTACCTAAATGAGTTCTCACACTCAGACACACACACACACACACACACACACACACACACACAAGTATCTGGTGCAACTTAAACTGGTCTCCCTTGATTACATTACTTAAATTTATGCTGTAAGGACTGTCTATTTTAACCTTCTATTCAACTCTTCCAACTTCTAGGTAAGTGAGAAGTTTATAAAGCATAAGATTTTTCCATAGCCTCCAAAACAACAACAGCCCTGATGTTATCAGCCACTGATATAATGGGCTCTACATTTACCAAATCCAAGCCAGAGAATATATTTTTTTAACTAAGGTCAATTCCTTGACAAAGTCAAACAGAGACTACTTTGGGCAAATACAGCGGTAGAGTTCTGAGCTGTCCTCACATAACACTAGAATGGCAGTGGATCGCTGTCTTTCTTGAGATTCTTACTCTTTTCACCATCAAATTGACAAATGGACAAAGTTACATATAAATAGCAACTTTCCATGAATTAAATATTCATTGATTGTATATAGAAAAGGAAAAAAATCACAGAACATAATGAAAATATCCTAATTAATCTTTAACACTATGGTGTACATCTTTATTGATTGTTATTTATAAAGAAGTAAATATATACACAGAAAACAGAAGATGATAGTTGTATTAATAATGTGCTGGATTTAGATTTGAATCTTTTTGATTATGATTTTTAAAGAGAACTTTTGTCAATTAACATTCTTTTCATGCAAACATAATTTTTAAACTTCCATTAAATTTAACCCTTTGGGTTAATTGAGAGTGCTTGGAGAACCATAACTTAGAAGTACAAAAGGAAATTATCAATTATCTTGTTAAGAATTCCAAAACTCATAGATTTTAATGCAACTTGACCATTATCTTCTATCTTGATTATGTGGTCTTCTTTTCCACTGGTGTGTCAGAAAAAATCAACTTAGTATGTAGAATCATTTACTTGAAGTGTTTCAACACTTACCCTAAGCAAGTCCATTTTTAAGGCTTCTACAAAAGAGCATAAGACCTACAGAAAAACTATTCATTTTTTTCTTAGTGTTATTCCCTACTGGAGTTTTCTAAGTGAATTGTTCTGTCTACTGTTATCAGTGTAATAAGAACTCTTCCTTCAGTTTTCTCGTGCACTGGGTGGAAATTCCTATGACTATGTCAAATGCATGAATGGTATGGAACTATGTCAAATTGGCATAGTGGGTGAGCACACACACAAAAGTGACAGGATGCCTGACCGAGTTCCCTAATGAATAGAGTCTTAATGAGATGATAAAGCTCTTACTAAGGATTTCCTATGTTATATTAGAAGTCAAGACTCTTTGCCATTCGGAAAATAAGGGGAGGCCAAATTCACCCACAAAAGGGCAGTGCTTCAATGTGTTTCTGGTTGAGTTTCATTGTCATTGCTAAAGGAAGCTGTACCCAGCAACACTGAACATGCCCACAGAGCAGAGCTACAGAAGACAAAAACCTTAGGGAGGAAGTGACCTCAGTGGACAAGTGTGACAGAACAATGAGGCTAAAAGGACTGAATCTGGCTCTTCCTTTAAAACTGTAACCCCACTCACCTTTACCCTAAAAATGACTAACTTATCTTAATTCCCTTCTAGCTTTTCCACAAGTCTTCTTTCCACCCAGTGAAGATATTTCTTTAGCTAACGTGCCTGGGCACCCTCATCATGCTAGCCCTTTGGTTAACATGTCCACCTTCCACCATGACAATGATTAGTTTTTTAAATGTCTTCCCATTATTAATAAACTGCAATCCCTATGTTTTCTCCTGAAGGTTGCTTGCCTTGTTTTACAACCAAGAACAGTTTTCGCTTTAGCTTTTTCTAATATTGTCTATTTTTTTCTGAATCATTGAGTCAGAAATAAAGAACGAAATTGGGGAACGAGAAGCAAGTCTCCTTTATTTCCCTATATTTGAAAATTACTCTTTGGTAAACCATGCTATTCACTGGCTCTAATTATTAGTTCAAAGGTCACATAGGAGTGAGGGTGGGGAAAGAGGGGCTAACTTGATAACGTGGTTATGACATGAGCATAAAGACCAGAGCTGGGCATCCAAGCATGGGAGCATAGTGGTACCAGTGTAATTCCATGAATGAGAAGACAGAGGTATGGGAATCCCCTGGGACTCTCCGAGCAGCCAGCCAAACCAAATCAGGCAGCCCCGGGTTCTAGTGAGACATAGCATCAAAAAATAATGTGGGTAGATCCTGAGGAATTACACTCAGTGTTGACTTTTGACCTATACACATATGGCAGGAATTTGCATGCAGTTCTGTCTATAGATACATAAACGAATGGATACTCTGAAATTCTGACTCAAGAAAACTGCACAGCCCCAGACAAGCTCAATTTGATTTTACAGATGTTCACTTTTCTATTATTTTTACCTCTGTATAGGGATCAAACAGGATAAGGCAGGATATTTTGACATGAACATGTAAGTGATTTACATCATTGTAACTCCTAAGGGAAAGGGGAACAGTCTTTCTTGTATTAATGCAAAGAAAGAGTTGTAGGTAAATTCTTGATTTTATCAGGGCTATAAATTACTATTTTTAATTTTTAAAAGCAACTAAAAGTTCATTCTGCTTATCAAAGTGTTATTTTCAGAGTTTATCAATAAAGTGAAATTCTTGAATCTAATTCTTTTAGGTATGAAATTCAGATTCATATTTAATCCTTTATAGTTAACTAACAAAATATATTCAGTGTCCATGAAATGTTGTCAGGCAGTGTTCCATCTTTCAGTGAAGTCTTCTCAGGTGGTCTTGGGGGTCAGTTCACATGGCACTAAGTGTATAATCTCTGCCTTATAAAAGGCAGAATTGACCTTGAACAAGGGGTTATAAAATGAGAGGTGCCTACAACAAACACTTTTTCTTTCTGAAGTCACCAATAATAAGTAGCCACATCTCTGATCTTTTGGGGTTTTGGTTTTGTTTTTCAGGAAAGATACATGGCACAAGAATGGGTGGGTGTGACCCACAGTTGACCAAAATGGTACAATCTGAAAATTATAAGTTTGGGTGGCTTTGTTTAGTACTCCTTCTATGTTACTATATCAACATATCTATCTAGGCTCTGTTTCCTAATGTCATTGGCTTAATCTGTATTGAGAATGTTGCTCATACCACTTCCTGGCAATCAGTCCCTGACTATTTTAATTCATTTGTGCTGTTATAACAAAATACCAAAGAGGTGGGTGAATGATAAACAAAAATTATGTCTATCACTTCTAGAGGCTGGGTAGCCTAAGGCTGAGACAGCAAGAGTTTGTGTCTGGTGGGGCCTGCTTCAAGTTTCCACTGGAACACTGCAAGCAGAAGGTGTCCCTACTCCCTCTCACACTTTCTGAATAAGGGTACCAATTCCACCCCTGTGGGCTTTGCATATAATGCACTTCACTAACACTAATCATTAGCTTAGAACATCAACTTCAACACATGTGCTTTATGAGAACATAAATTCTTAGACCTTAGCACTGAAGTTCATCTATCTTCCGTGTGTTTCTTGTTCATTATTCTTAAATAATATAATATCCATTAAACATAAATTCTTCAAAGGGTATACTAATATTTATTCATTATTTCAGGTTTACTAAGAAATCACATACTGTAAGAATAATTCTTGTTGTCTTCCCCATAGCCTTGGACATGCACGGAAACAAGCCCTGTTTATGTACTGACCCTCTAAGATATTGAAGGACTAGACTTTTCTCCAGGCACAGGAGTGTCACAACTGGTCACAGCTCATTAACACAGTCCCATTCTCCACATGCTAAAGATGGCAATTGACAAAGTCCCAGATGAAGAAACCATTTTGAATACCAAGAAATATTTCCTTTTGTTGACAGCATGCTTACAGTAGGAGCCATTTCTTTTTTGAAATAGTTTCCACCTCCATAGGACTTTTATTCCCTCAGGACATCACTGACAATAAAGGAAGTTTATGAAGAAAAGAAAAGAAAAGAAAAGAAAAGAAAAGAAAAGAAAAGAAAAGAAAAGAAGATGAGAAAAGCAGAGCAAAAATGGAAGGAACTGGAGCCAGGCGACTGTCAAATTCCTGAGTGCATCAGCCTCGAAATGACCTGTCCTTCAATATACTCATTGAATAAGATTTTGCTTAATATTTGAGGTACTGCTGATCGATTTTCTGGTGTTTCCAGATGAAGAAGAAAATCCTGACTAAAACAGAAACATGATTCCATCCTAATTCAATATCTCTGATGGGAAACTCTACAGTTGCACAGTTATGGTTCAAATATAGTTTTGTCTACCTCCAAATCCCATAGTCTTAAAATATACCATGCTAAATTGACTTGGTACAGTTTCCCTTGGTGTTCTATGTATGAATTGCTTAACATAGATTCAGCATTTCATTTTCTCATTTTTATTGTGGCTACAGTTCATGGTCAAAGTGTTGCACACCATCTCTAACCTTCTAGCCTGGAAGAAATTTATCATTCTTTTTTCTTCATCTAGGTCTCATACTTCCAGATAACACAAAATAAAAGCATTTAAGCCAATGGTACATCCAATATGTGAAACCAGTCTCTGTTTTTTCTGTATTAATACATTTGTCAACATTTTCCTTTTCATTTTGTCTTGGACAATCTATACTACCAACCCTTAATGACCTCATTAAGTAGTAGTTCCTGGAACAGCTGGAGCTTTTCATTCAATTGTGCCAAACATAGCCCGGAGGAATAAGAATGCATCTCTAGGAAAGCACTCCTGTAGGAAAACCGTCTGTGGCAGCCTTCCTACTGCCACTATTGTTTTCTCTAATTGACCTTGAGTTTCTTCATCCTTGTTTTCCAAATAAAACCAGTTGATTAATTCATTCTCAGATTTTCTTGACTATGTCCTAAGTGGTTTTCTTCATTTAGTGTGAAACTTGTGATTTTACCTAGATACTGGCCAAAGGTCTTTGGAAACAGTCAGCTGAGTCATTTGGAGACACCATGTGAACTTCCAGAATTCCCAACATATTGCATAGGGCACAGAAGCTTGCTCCTGGGAGGCACACGTCTCCGGGACTCTGGCAAGTCTGTCAGGATGAATTAGCACTGGATGCAATGTTCATTATCCCTTCAACTTCACAGGGCAGGGAAGCAAGGTTCAGCTTCTATGCCAAAGAAGATTTGTCTCTTTATGCAGTGAAGTCTGTGAGGAAGCCACTCACAGGTCAAAGAGAAGACAGTTGAAAGGGGTTCTCACTTGGAAATCCCAACCATATAAGCAATAACAAAGATGCTCTGCTAGGGTGTAGCGCAGAAGAGGAACACGTTTAGCAAGTTCTAAGTCCCAAGTTGAGTCCTCAGTACCAAAAATCATAATGAAAGGAAAGCATAACTGGTGATAGGCACGTAAGAATAATTTCTTTATTATTACCATTTGGAAAAAACAAATATTCTGATTTTAAGGAAGATGTTTTACTCAGAACTCTTCTACTTAGCTTTTGTTGGGCAGCAAGATCCTTTCTCAGTAACAGACAAAACTCACAATATCTAGAGAGCTATACTGTCTGGAGAAGGAGGTAAAATGTGGCTTTAATAAATGTATACTAATGCAAGGGAAGAGATAGGCAAAAAGAAACGCTGCTGTATGGAGGCACTTACTAGAATGTCAACAGCTCAACAAGCCTTCAAAAGCTATGTCTAGGAGTTACAATTAATGTTCCTTGTTGACTGAGGTTTTCTGTTCTGCCGGGTCCTGCAGCCGTTAAGTTCCAAAGAATCACACAGAAGTCTACATTAGTTATAAACTGATTGTCCCATTAGCTCATGCTTCTTATTTACTAATTCTTATAACTTACATTAGCCCATAATTCTTGTCGGAGTTAGCCACGTGGCTCGGTACCTTTTTTGGAGAGGCAGTCACATCTTGCTTCCTCTGTGGCTGGGTCACGACTGCAGTATGTGCTTCCCTCTTCCCAGAATTCTTGTTGCCCCGCCTCTGCTTCCTGCCTGGTCACCCACCTATACTTTCTGCCTGGCTACTGGCCAATCAGCATTTATTTAAAATATAAGTGACAGAGCACAGATCATTGTCCCACAGTACTTCCTCTCTAAAACTTTCAAGTTAACAAGGAAACTTGGTAACATTTAGGATTGTTCACTACTGGTGTGTCAGCACAGTTCTAGAGAGGATGGTGGATCAGGCAGTTGTGGAGTTTTCATCAGCTAAACCCACAGCAAATGAGCTAATGAGAAAACTCAACATCAGAAAGGACTGCTGAGAATGGTGGCCAGGTCAGGTCTGTATTCCCAGCATTCAGAAGACTGAAACAGGGGAATTGTCATTAAGTTCCAGAAAGTCATCTTGAGCTATGTCATCCAAACCTGGGTTATAAGACCCTGTGACAAAAGCTAACAAAGATAACAACAAACCAAAAAGACCAAGAAGCTGTTTTTAGAACCAAATTAACATTGATCTATAAATATTTCAAGAATTTAAAATGAAAAAATAATATAAAATTCTATTTGAGAAAGATTTGACATATAAAATATATGATAAAAATGAATGCACTTAGTTCATTAAATAAATTCACTTAACTAAAAATCAGTCAATATTACGAAAAACGGAATGAACAAAAGAGAACTTTCAAAAAAAATGACCAAATACATAAACACATAATATGATCATATGAAGCTAACATACTTTGAGATAGAATACCATATTCCTAATGCCATAATAAACTCCAAAAATTGTTGAACACTAGGATAAAATCAGCCCTGGAGGAGAGAAGAGCATTTCTCTCTGAGAGTACAGGAATTGGTGAGGGGGTTCAGAGAGAGCCCTTGGGAAAGGGGACCCCAGTTCTTGTGTCAAAGAACAAAGAATTAGGCAGAGACACACAGTAAGAGCAGATACAGAGACAGTTGATTGGCAGATAATTTCCTAAGTGAGGAGAGTGGTCAGGTTCAAGCTGGTTTCTTCACATGCTAACTGAGCTTGTACTCCAGCCCTTCCAGGTCTCTAACTTGCAATCCTGTAGCAGTAGCAGAGAAGATCCTGACCTGTAAAAAGCAATGAGAAAAAGAACTGGGGATTGAAAATGAGTGGAATGGACTCATTTCTACCTACAAACTGCTGTTCCCTACAGCACAGCAAAGAAGAAGAAAGAGACTGCAGTGGGCATAGTGAGCTAGGAAAATGACCCATGGATACCAAGTTCCTCAAACAGAAGCCGCTCTTAGCTTCAGTTCTCATCCACATACTCGTATCTGCTTGTTTCTTTGTTGCTGCGAGAGAACACCACAACCAAAAGCAACCTGGAAAAATTAATAGTAGCTTATAGTTTATCATCATCATCAAGAGGATCCAAGGCAGGAGCTCAAGATAGGAGACTGAAGCAGAAAGCAATGGAGGAATGCTGCCTACTAGCTTGCTGCCTGGCTCACACCTAGGTATGTCTTTTTGTTTGTTTCTTTTGCTTTTTATATACAGCCCAGACCTACCTGCCTCAGGATGGAACCACCTGTAATGGGCTGGACCCTCCACATCAATCATCAGTGAAGTCAGTTTCTCACAGTCATGGTCACAGGTTCCCTTTCCCCAGGTTCATGTCAAGCTGACAGTTGAAGCTAACTGTGACATCAATATTAAGAGCTTACAACCAGCTTTTCTATTGTTACTGATGTACTGAAAACATCTCCAAATTCAGGTATTTTTCTCAACAGTCTGCCTCCTTGACCTCTCAGTCACAAGTTAAGATTTTATTTTATTTCCTTAAATATGGAGCACACTACTGAGTATATTTCCCCAGCTGATTTTACTTTTCATTTGTCCCTAAGGGCTGGTGTTCTTCCAAGATTTTTCCCCTCATGTTCAGAGTCCATACTCGGTGCTTTTCAAGAACTTGGGTTTTCTCTTAGGCTATAGTACCCCTGCTTCCAATATTATTATAAGCCTTACATATGTTGTTCTGGAACTTCACAGTCTATGGAGGTGGTATCCCTCCCCTCTCTATATAACTTGCCACATTAACAAGACAAATTCTTTTCCTCTTTGAAAATCTTTGCAAGCTGAAATGTCCATGTACGAACTTGACCAAGAAACTTAAGTCTGCTGCTCTGCCATCTATAACCTACCTGATGACCCAATCAGAGTTTCCAAATCTTCAGATGACGTTTCTTTATTCTGTTTAGCAATCTTTACTATACGGTGGCAGGATATAAATCATAGGAAAAAACTCTTGAGTTATTTTTAACTGATGTTGTTAGGGACAGCTTCCTTTTTTATCAGTACAACAGCCTCCCAATTTCAAATTATCTCTACATAACTATCTATCACTTTCTACCCCTATTTCTCTATCTTTTGAGATTTATATTTGTTCTTTGTCTATATGCCAGTGCTGTCTGTCAAAGCAATGACAATTGCACTCACCAACCTGCCTCTGGAGTCACTGCCAGGCTTGACTTCAGCAATTCCACCTTGCTCCAAATTTATACAAAACTCAAAGGAACCATTACAAACATAGCTATGCTCAATAAGACAATCATACCATTTGTAATACTGTAACAGTAGTCACATTAACTACACAGAGTTAAAATCAAGCTATTGTGGCATTATTCTAATGTGCAAAAATAAATACTATAATTAAAGCAACATGTTACTAAATACAACTAAAGTGCCATGCTAAGAAATACTGAGATTAGTCTCTGTTTCTTCATGTTTGACTCTAGAGAATCCAGCCTTTATAGTAGTCCTTGTGACTTGTGGTCTTCTGTTACTCTGACCATGGAACAAGAAGGAACTGCATGAATGGACATAAACTAGTCCCATACAACCAGGGTTTGCTCCTGCTGGACCTTTGTTGACATTAAGAGAACAGTATTAATTGAGTTCTACAATGCCCAACAAGTCTACACAGAGCTGATTGGCAAAAGGACACCTAGAACAAAAGTAAAAGCCAAAGGCTCCCGAGTTGGAGAAGATCCAAGCTGATACAGATCCACCCACGAGTGGTAAATCCTGCCCAATGATTAGCATCTGGATTCGGGTACCAGAGATTTGGCAAGTGAATCCATTGCCCAGAGAATGAGTGCAAATAAAACAAGGCCTGTTTCTATTTCTGTTACATAAGACTACTTATCATTAAGAAATAATTGCCTGCTCCTTGCCAAGTGGGGAGCTCTGTCTTTTATGAGGCAACATAGCTGCTTCCACATTCTAAACACAGGCTTTCAGACATACAGAGTCTCTGTTTAGCACTAACAAAACTGAACACACTTGATACTTGCCGGTGAAATCTGCAGTCCAGAATGTTTATATATGACTTGTCCAAAGTCTCATTTCTAGATAGAAAGATGAGGCAGTGGCTGTTACTAATTACCCTGCTTGGGGCTTTAACCAAATCAACTCACCTGGTAAGCAGCTTCCGTGAGCCTTTCTGGCTGTGAAATAAGTTGCATGCATCCTGTTCTCACCATGCCACACCCACTCCATACCCTGTTAATTTTCTACCCTCTCCAAAACTCAAGCTGAAACTTATCCCCTCTGTAGCATTAATAAGAGTAGGAGGCCTGTTGGGAAGTGAGTGTGTTGAGAGAAATCCTCTCCTATGGACAGATTATTTATTAGTAAAAGGGATGATGAGACCGAGATAGGAATTCTTTTGTCCTTACTATGTCTTGAGGACAGATTATTTCTTCCTTTATGTCTTCTGTGATATGAGGAAGCAGCCACAACAGACACAAGATTAGCCCTAACATTGGATTCAGACTTTGAATCTATAGGCACTTTGATCATGGACTTCCCAGTGTCCAGACTTACATGAAAATAAATACATATTATTTGCCGAGTATTCAGGCTCGATTATCTTGCTATTTCAGCACAAACAGACTAAGATGCATCCTTCTCTCCAGACATTGTCCTGTCAATCAAAGTTCCAGCGCTAAAGAGGCAGATTTGCCATTAGCAAAGATCATTGCTAGGACCTGGAACTACTCCCAGTTTTCCCCCACTAAGTGGAAGGAGTTTCGTTTGCATTTAGATGCTTTGAACCTTCCATACTACAAAGACGACCCAGGGATCACATGCTTCATGTTCAAGTTATTGGTGACTTCAAGTAGATGACCCTAAGGTTCAGCAATAGGAGTCTTTTTCTCTAGGGAAAATAATGTGAGCAAATGAGCCAGAAGTCACCCAACCCAGAATACTAGTACATTTGCTGAAAGCCTAAATTTCTGCCTCCCATTCAATGTGGCTGTTGCATTACAATAGCCACTTTCCCAAAGCAGAGCTCCGACAAGACCCCCAGCTCTTACTTACTCACTGCTCAAATTTAGGAACAAGGATGAAAGCTTCCGTCTTCCGACTTCGAAATCAGCACTGTTCATTGATGCTCACATGCTCACTCTGTCTGTCTAAAACAATGTTTCTAATCAGGAGTCTTGAGATCAGTCATTCATCGAGTATTTTTAAAAACGCGCCCGTGGCTTAAATCTCTGCTGAGCGTTCGGTGGGACCTCAGAATAGAAGACACAACAAGGAGACACCATCTCCTCCACTCAATGTGAGCACAGTTACCAAATTATTAGAGAACTTTGCACCGACAGAAAGATTTAGGCTAGGAAAATACCTGGGAGTTAAATATTTTTTTAAAAAATAACTCAGTTTGGATGTCTGAGAATTAATGTGACCAATTGTGGAATATAATGTACATGTGTACATTTATTTCTTAAATATGGAACTTTCCAATGTTTTGTTTTGATAATTGAACAATTAAATTGCTAAATACAGCATTAAACATGTGGCCAATACTAGTAGAGCCAAACAACGTGTGTGCAAGTGAAAAGCAAAAATTCTAAGTGAATGAGAAAGAAAACCTTCGGAGCAAGTGTTCTCAGCTTACTCTGAGATGTTAAAGGACAGTGCCAGGATGTCCTGCTGATTAAATCACCAGCGCTGCTCTGAAAACGATGTGCCCACAGCTTTGCACACTGTGTGCTGCACTTGAATTTAAAAAAAATTTAAATATGAACATAGAAATACCCAGACTATAGTCATAACTAGAACATAATGTTTAACAACTGTCTCAACGTTCATTACTATGTTTTAAATTATGGTATAAACATGGTGATTATCAGATATTGAAAGAAGAAATTAAAATTTGTATTGGCTCATTCCTTTGGTCTATTCCTATACAGAAAAAAAACCTACAACTGTCTGATACCAATTCTCTCTAAAATTAAAATTAAAAATTCAGATAAAAATATATCAGAGAGTTAATGTAAAAAGAAATCTGTATATGTCATCTTTTTAGGAATAATGATTTTAGTAAATTGGAATATGCTTTTTTGTAGACAAGATTTGTTTTTAAGACTTATAGTCTGAAACTGACTTTTTTATTCTGATCTCAAGAATCTCTTAAGGAGAGGATAGACCTTTATTAAATAGTGATCTATAATCAGCCATAAAAGTTTAGATCATTGAAAAATTCTAATTTATCTTTTGGTTGATACATTTAATTTATAATATACTGATTGAATAATCAACTGAATAAAAGTCTCACAGAGAATAGCAGAATAAATTTTAAATAGAACGTTTTCTTTATCTTTCAGAATTTCACACGTGTACATGATATATTTTGATAGTATTCTCACCCTACTTCCATTTCTCCTTCCCCCACTCCTTCTGTAGCCCCTTTCCTTCCCAGTACACACCTCTCCTACTTCTATGTCAGGAGTCTTAAATTGAGTTTAATTAGAGTTGTTTCCATGTCCTAAGTGTAGAGATATTTACTGGACCATGGACAACTTACCAGTAGCTACACTCCTGAAGAAAAATGACATGCCCTCCCCAAGAAGTCATGAACTACTACTATGTTGTTAGCTAGGGGTGGGGCCTTATGCTTGCTTCTTTCATCTGTGCTAGAATATCACAGGCTCCAACCTAAAAAGGTCTTACGTTGCTAACTAATGGCAGCTGCTATCAGTTCCTGAGTGTAACAGCCACGTCATGTCCAGATGACAGATTCCTCGTCCTTCAAACTCCCTCATCCTCTTACACTTCTCTGCTTCAGAATAAAAACTGAGATCTTTACAGACGCAAATAATTAAGGTTGAAGATGAGATCATACTGGATTTACAGTAGTAGACCCTAAGTCCAGTGAGGGTGTTCTTATTAGAGAGTCAGGGTGAGGCATTCAGACAGAAGGAAAAGGCCATGTGGAGCAGAGTATGGTTAAGGTTCAACTCCACAAATCAAGGTCCGTCGATAGCCACCAAGAGCTGGAAATGGCAAAGGAAAGTGTTTCCCTAAAGTCTTTCAGGAGAAGGTTTGATTCCAGACTCCTGTCTTCCAGAGATCTTAGCAGCTAAATTTTTGTTGTTTAAATCCATGTGTGTAGCAACTTGCTATGGCAGTAATAGGAAACTCAGACACTGGACATGGTCTACCTGTGTAACTATCCACAGCACAGATGTAAATTTAATCGAAATGGAAACAAACTTACTCCTTCTGATTCAGTTTAATGTAGTAGCAGGCCACTTGTTGGTTTCTGGCTGCTCAGACCTGAAATAATCACACAGAAACTGTACTAATTAAATCACTGCTTGGCCCATTATCTCTAGCTAACTTTTTATTAATTTAACCCATTTTTATTAATCTGTTTATGGCCACATGGCTATGGCTTACCGGCTAAAGTTCCAGCATCTGTCTCCAGCTGGGCTGACTCTCCCTTCTTTCTCCCAGCATTCAGTTTAGTTTTTTCTACCTAGCTAAGTTTTGCCCTGCTATAGGTCCAAAGCAGTTTCTTTATTCATTAATGGCAATCATAGCATACAGAGGGAAATCCCACATCAGTTTAACATAACTGAACTGATTATAAACAATGTGTACATGGTGTCCAAGAAGCTAGTCTTCTACCTGAATTCCTGAATTTGGAGAGAGGTTACTTCACTCATGAGTCACAGGGCAGACCTCTTAATCTGAACTCATCTTTCCTCCACTTTCAGGGCTAATTTTAAAGTTCATTTATTATAATTACAGACGTCATGCATTAATACTTTTGAAAAACTCTGCTAATCTTAATTTAGCTTTTACATTTTGCAGTGTATGATTATCCAATTGTTTCTCTTTTGTTTCTGTAAATGATACTTTATGGTTATTGGGAACTTTCAAAGAACAAAGAGCAAATCTGATCCTATATTTGCCAAAGGCAGTGGTTGCAGCTGTTGCTTCTAAGTTATACCTGAGAGACTTCTTTAAATCCTCAATAACATTTCCTGTTCTGCATAAAGTGATTCAGACTCTGCTATTCCCTCATTCCTCTCCTGCAGGGAGCAAGAGAAACCGCCTCCATCTGGACTTACTTGGAGCTTCCTGAATGATCAGTGTCAAGGCCAGCAGGATTCCAGTACATCTAACCCTTTATGGGCTATTGTTCTTAACCACCATATTGTTTTCAGTTGTTGTAGAAAGAGTTTGTTAGATTTATGTCTCTCTCAATTGTCCTAAACCACAGTTAGCATGAACTTCTTAGAATGTGACTTAGGGGAGGAATTAGGGAGATTACGATTAAAATATATTATATGAATTTCCCAAATAATTAATAAAAATATTTTAATCCCTTCAGAGGCCATAGAGCTGGCTAAAATTTGCTTTCTACAATCCCCAGCAGAACACGTACAACTCCCATGAAAACTAAAACCACACTCTTACCAGTCATGGAAGGCTGACAGAGAGAAAAGAAATATAGATGAATTAGAATAACAGAAGTCAGTGAATATGTTGTTCTTCAAAACAGACATGAGCCCAAGTCTTCAAAAGGTACACACCGCTGCTCTCACTGAATATCTAAAACATACAACTATTCGATTATGATCTCTCCTGCCCTGTGTGGCTAGGAAAGCATGCTTTCAGAGAGTAGGCATACTAACAGTGAGCCTCCAAGTATAAACACAAGCAAATGGTTGTGCTGACAGGGCAAGGAAAAAAGAATTTGAAGAAAAATATGGTCACTGTCTTTGGCTCCAAGACATGTATTATTATTAAAGTGGGGGGGGGTAGGAAACGGTACAAAGCAAGACTGCCCTCCACTTAGTGATCGTCTCCTCTTCAGCATACAGAGGGATGACCCTTCCACAAAGTGTCAGAACTTGCGCCATGAAAGGAGAAGTACCACGGAGTTCAGTGACTCCCGTGGGCTCATGGAGCCTAGCACAAAATACAGTTTTAGCCTTTATGTCATTTCTCCTCTGACTTGTTAGTAATGTAAAGTAACAGAACATTTTAGCATTGTTAGGAGCAGGACTTTACATTGAGTAGAGCTCTTCAATGTTACTTTAGCTTTTTACGTTTTGAGAGGGTCTACACATGTGTGCTGTTAATATGTGTGTGTTATATGTTCTTTTTAATGTGCCTGCAGTTATACATGCACATGCATACACATGCATGTGAAGGCTGCATCTTTTCTCAATCATTCTCCACTTTTAATTTTTAAGATCGGATCTATCAGCGAGCCCGATGCTCATAGATTCAGCTAAGCCGATGAGCTTTGGGGGACCTACTCCCGAGTGCTGATGTTACAGCGCACCTTTTATGTGGGTTCTAAGGATGTGCTCTCAGGTCCTCATGCTTGTGATGTGGGTGCTTCACTGACTGCTATCCCTTCAGCCCCTTGATCTCATTTTTATTTCCCATTCCTCCCCTTGACTCCAAACTTCACCAACTCTAAAACCCCTACAAATTAAGAAGATCTATGAGCTTCATTAGGTTATCGCAGTTAACTATGCCTGCCTTAAAGGAAATAATGAATTATAATACTCGAGGGGAGCCATACGCAATAACCTCAGGACAGTGATCACCAAATGCAGTCAGGAGTCAAAAAGAGTTTTCCAGGGAAAAATGTCTAAAGCAACGTGGAGAGACGCATAAGTATCAGGCACAGTAAGTGCATAGCAAGTGCTCTCTGGGGACACTGGACCCTGTGAAGGCCTCAAGTTCCTTGCACACTGCAAACTTTCTTTTGTTTCTTCAATCTGCCTGTGGGATCCAAGCACCAGTCATAGTGAGTGGACGGGAAATGAGTTCTCTACTCGAACTTTGCTCCTCTAGGTAGTCCTAAGATCCACAGATTTTCTACACCCAAACAAACCATAAGAAAACAGGATACACATCTATTTAAATTAAAACTGCAATAGTTTATGTACCATATTTAGTGTGGCTTTACCCCAAAACAACGTTCTTCCTAGAATATAATGCCTGGCCCACTATGGATCTGCTGTTTAACTTCACTTGCTGAACTGTTTTCATTCATTATACCAACAGTCTGGGATGGACAGAAACATGGCCACAAACAACCAGTCTTGAGAGCAAATTTGGCTTTGAGCAGCTGTTTCTCTTCTCTAACTTTTCATATTTCATATGACTCGGCTTCATTGGTCTCCCTGACAATATCCTCATTCAAAATACAAAAGCAAGACAAAAACAATATTATCAACCATGCGTGCTAAAGCATTACATCTTCCTACCTTCATATTGGTCTGACCCCTCTCATTTATCTTCCATTGGCCTCATTCCCAAGATCTTATAGTCACTCCCTGTGCTACCAAAAAAAGATGTTACATGAGAAATTGATGAAATATGGCCCATTTTAGCTAAATATACATGTGTAATACACATGTGCTTTCAAAATAGAAGTAGGCAGAACTAATTTCACATAGACCACAGTGGCACCACATCTGTTCTCCATAAACATCAGCTAGGGAACAGAATTAGATTGGAGCTGACCCAATGATGAGAAGCTCTCATGCATTCAAGTCTTGGCACCTTCTTTTGACTTGCAATGTTTTGCTTCACCAATACTTGACTCTTTTGATGCTCAATTGTTCTCTTCTGTCTAGTGGCAATAATGGCCTTCTGACCCCTGTTATCCTGTTAGGAGTTCTTCCTCATTTCTGTGTGCAGTTTTCACAGGTTTTGAAAGGTGTTCCATTTAGAGGAAGAAGATATGTGTCTGTGAGAAAAAAAGGATGCACTTTTTTGTTGGCAAAACTACCTGATTTAAGTCAGGATGTAGACTACAAACGCTATCCATGAAAGTTGATCTTGGATGCCAAAATCTGGCACAGAAATCTGGCTCATCCTTTTATCTAATGCTAGTGGCATTCATTTTATATCCCAAGTATTTTAATGCTCAAAATTTCTCTAGAAAATGTCAACATCCTTCCATTTAACTTTAAAAATATATTTCCTCCTCTTAGTCCCCTGATAAAGATGCCAAAATAATGAATTGGCTTTCTTTTTTCATTCCAACAGTAAACAATTTCTAATTCGAATCACCATTTTGAAATGCCTGAATTAAAAAATAAAAGCAAAAGCCAAAAAATTATTTTTTTACATATGAAATGAAATCTATTATTAAAATGAGAATCTGGGGCAATGCTTGTCCTTAGAGAAGCTCAAAGAAATATAAATACTCCTGGAAGCATTTATGATTTTCTGGTTTAAAATGATGCATCATGACACAGTTGCAATCAATTGTTTCATGAAAAATCACTTCCCATACAAAGTTTCCTATCATCTCTTATAAGTCATTTCCTACAATCACTAAATCGTTTGGAGAGTACTTACGCATCTGTGTCTAACTGGATGACCTAAATTACTTTAACTTCTGATTCATCATGCCCCATCCTATCTTTGTATTTAGCTCTATTTTTTTCTCGCTGAGTTGCAATTTCAATGCCTAGCAAGCTTATTCACAAATAGCCCTCAACACACAGTTTTATTGTTTCCTACCCAAGACAGAATTTGCACATCCTCTCTTTTTAAGTTTCTCTTATTTTAAGTTCTAAATTTTTTTGTGATGCAAGGCAAATATACAGGATCTCCAAACTGGAAAAAAAAAACTCAAGGCTAACAACTTTAACTTTTTAATATCAGAGATTAATTTTTTAAACAACTTGAAAAGTAATCCAGACACTCAACTGCTCTAAGAGAAAGAATCCACTAATTCACAAAGAAACCAATCTCTTCATTCAAGACTTTTTACTTGCTCTGGCCTATGCTCATAAAATAGCTCTTTGCATGACTTCTGCATACAGTCAGAACTCTGCTTCAGTATCACCTGCTCAGACGAACGGAACAAGCCTTTTCCATTCTCCTGCTGCTCTTTGTGTCTTCTCGTAATATTATTGTCATCTGGTCTATCACTCAATTAGTTGATACAACCAGAATACAAGCACAAAAGAAACAGAGAGTAAATTTTGTTACCACTTAATTCCGAATTGCTAGAAATTCTAAAATATCAGAAACATATCCTGCTTGGCTAGATACTGACTAACTATTGAGTTATGCTGGGCATCATTACAACTTTCAATCACTTCTGCTAGTTAGAATTGCATAAAAGCAAGAATTCATCCACATGATAGCCAACGTTCAAATATTGGAAGGCATTTTATTTCAAAGCTACAGGATAGTAAGCACTCTAAAGAATGGCTACTAAACTGCAATCTTAATTTCAAAGCAAACAATCAGAAAAGTGACTGCAGAAAACAAAATCTGAGGTTTAGATGGAATGGAGAAAGTAGTACTTGGGAAGACTGAAACTAGGCTACAGGGAAGGAATACCTACTAAGGTAGCCTGGTAGTTCATGCCTGTTATCTCAGCACTAGGTGAGCTATAGAAAAAAGAGCATGAGTCTGAGGCCAGCTTGGGCTACATAGAGAGTTGGAGGTCAGCCTGAGACCTTCTACAGAGACAGGAAAGGAAAACAAGCAAAAGGAAAAGGAGGAGAAGGAGGAGGAAAAGAAAGAAGAAATTATCAAGATTCTCGTGATTTTCTCCCACTAAAGAACTTAATGCCAACACTCAGGAGGCAAAGGCAGGCAGATCAAGACAAGTTTGAGGTCATCCTGATCTCTGTAACAGGTTCCAGGCTAGCCAAGGCTACATAGCATGTCCTTGTCTCAAAGAACTCTTAAGGAATATTCCTTTATACTGCGTGAAGATGTGTCACTGTGATTGGCTTAATAAAGAGCTGAATGGTCGTTAGAGAGGCTGGAAGAAGTTAGGTGGAACTTTGGGGGAAAGGGAGGACTGGGAGAGAAAGAAAGGCAGAGAAAGCAGCTGAACACAGAGGGAGTCACACAGGAGGAGAGGAAGAAAGGCAGAGAAAGCAGCTGAACACAGAGGGAGTCACACAGGAGGAGAGGTAAAAGTCACAAGTCATGTGGCAACATGTAGATGAATAGAAATGGGCTAATTTAAATTAAAGAGCTAGTGGAACAAGCCTAAGCAATAGGACAAGTTTTTACAATTAATAATAAGTCTCTGTGAGCTGGTGGCCCAAAGAAAACTTCATCTACAAATAATAAAATTAAAAGAATGTTCTAAATTAAAATTAGATTTTGGATTAGTACTATAACTTCTTTGACAGAGTAATATAAATTCTAATATCTTGAAGAAATCATCATTGCAAATTATTTCTCAATGAAATTTTTCTATTTTACTTGGAGAATTAACCCTTGGCACCTGTTTCTTTAGTTCTAAATTAAAGTGAGATACAAGCCACTCTTCTAATTTTCTTCACAGCTTTGAAGTTGTCCTTATAGCCAATGTGCACACGGGAAATTGTCTCCACTTGTATAGAGCACAAATTTCTGGCTGACACTAGACATAAACATGGGAGTTAAATATCTGAGGGTTTTAGAGCTACAGATAGATAGATAGATAGATAGATAGATAGATAGATAGATAGATAGATAGATAGATAGATAGATAGATAGATACGTAGATACATTGATACATGGATGGATGGATGGATGGATAAGTGGTTGGGTGGATGGATGGGATGGACAGACAGATATCACATATAGATTATGATATGATGTATTATATATATATATGTATATAGGCATATAAACACACACACACAATGAGTGGAGCCTGCACGTTTGTTTCCCAGTGGCCCAGACCCAAATAATCATGCAGAAACTATATTAATTACAACACTGTTTGAACAATAACTTAGGCACATTCGTAACTAGCTCTTACATCTTAAACTAACCTATTTCTATTAATCTGTGTATCGCCATGTGGCCTACCAGAAAGGTTCCAGGCATCTTTCTCCTTTGACAACTGCATGGTGCCTCTTTGACTCTGTTAAGATTTCTTGCCTGACTTTATTCTGCCCTGCCATATGCCGAAGAAGTTTCTTTATTAACCAATGGTAATAAAGCATAGCATACAGGGGGAATCCCATATCATCTCCCCTTTTCTGTCTAAATAAAAGGGAAGGTTTTAACTTTAACATTGTAATATTACATTTAACAAAACAGATATTAAGCAAGAATTACAATTACAATATCTAATCTATCTGTATCTGGCAAAATTAAAGAAAATATTTATCATATATTTTATGTTTGTGAATCCAAAGTTTCATATCTAATTTATCATTTATCATAACTAAGGACTATAACTATCTGTTCTTTAACTCCATCAAAGACCCCAGAAGGATATAATAGTACCTAAGTAAATAGGAAGTACATTGTAAACTTAATAAACTCTAGAATTGACAGAGACATCTTGCTGCCTGGAGTTACCCAAAGTTCTTCTGTAATATTGGGGCACCCATCTTCAAATCTACAGCCCCATAATGTCTGGCAGACTTTTCCATGAAGCAGGAAATTTGAAAGACTGTTTAGCCTATATTGGCAGTTTGTCAGTCACTTTCTTCTGTGTCCTGCAGAATGTCTGGCAGATTCTTTCATGAAGCAAGAATGCTGAAGGACTGTCTCACCTTCTTTAGGCAAGTTCAACAGCTTTTTTTGTGGGTCCTGCATGTTAAGCTTATACAGCAAACCATCAAGCAGCTTAGGCAAGAGCAGTTTCTTGAGCTACTGGCCAACTATCTATATATGGAACCTCTTAGATGCCCATCATTCTCTTGAAATAATGGTTGCTGCCAGAGAAGTCATGTCTCACTGTCAAGAAAAGTCTAAATTCTTAAACCCTTTTAAATGCCATATTCTGAAGGTCTCTGAAGTGTTGAAGATTATCTGTCTAACTGAAATACATCTCTATATATCTAGAAAACCTAACTAACATGACTATAATTTTGACTATTATGACTATCTATTAATCTGTAATTTTTAATTATACATTGCATTTTTAAATGAGCTGAATAAACATAATACCTTAAATAAGAACAAAAATACATGTACACAATATAACAAAATTGACCTTAAATTTGTATCAGTAGACCAAGATCCATAATAATGCAAGATATTCATTTCTATATCATATCTTCATTTAAATGAAAACAAACATTTATGAACAATTATTTGAGGAATTTGGGCATAGTTTTCTCCAAACTGCTTCCTGATTTTTGTTGGGTGAAGTATTTTTAGGGTTCATGGAGACCTTACAGGGAATCTTGTTCCATCAAACCACATTAGCCTGGAAGGAATCCACAGGTTCTCATCTTTTGTAGAAACAAAAGCAGAACCTCTTTTCCAAAGTAACATATCCTTAGACTCAAATTTTGAAGTCAAAATACCTTTAAAATATATATGTTGGTTTAGCTTAGCAGCCTGTACAATGAAATTTCTCTCTGTAGCTAGCTCATTAACGGTCAAAAAATTCAAAGAAAACACAATAATATACATAATCTAGATTCTCTGTGCATATTCCATCTTTATGTGGCTTTTTAAAATATTTAGTCCTTTAATCTATGACTTTCTATACTCTTTCTTCTCTCTTATAAGCCTATTGTACATTTATCCGACACTGTGACTCAGTTAGATGTCTTTTCCATCTGAATCTGTCTTTATTGTGAAACTATAATCACATATAATCTATATTGTGAAGCAATAATTTCTGACCAGGAGTGCTTTTTTTCCTAAATGCTAAGCAGGCATGGCTAGAACCAACTCCACAGCCCTGCCTGTTGGCTTTGCCCTGTCCAACATGGCAGAGGTATGTTCACTGTCTCTGCTAGCCAAGCTCACTGCCCCAGCTTCAGGGACACAGCAGGTCTATGACACTATTAAGCAACTAGTAGCACACTGCTCACAAACCCCACTTAGATGCAGGACCTCCCAAAAGAGCCAAAGCCGTTTGTGCTACCAGCACAAATGAGAAAGCCTTCTCTTAAATAAGTCTTGCAGTTTTTGCTGCTAATGCTAAGTTTGGAAGCCAAAAATATAAAGGAGCTACACATCTGCTTGTGGCCCATAAGCAGAGCCTATGTGAAAAAAAAATGTGGCTACAAAGAAGTTGTGCTTGGCTCCCATTTTTGTGTCTAGAAGTCATCTTTTTTTTCTTAAGCTTTTCTTGGGGGGTCTTATGTGCATCCATGCCCCAAATGGTGGGTACCATTTTGTAGGTGGAGACTGCTCTTTGTTCCCTGCTGCCTAGACCTGAATAATCACACAGAAACTCTACTAATTACAACACTGCTTAGCCAACAGTTTAGGCATATTTCTACCTAGCTCTAATATCTTAAATTGACTCCTGTCTATTAATCTGTGTATTGCCACAAGGCTGTGGCTTACCTGGCAAGGTTCTGGCATTCTGGCAACTTTCTCCTTTGGCAGCTACATGGTGACTCCTTGACTCCACCTACTCTCTCTCTCTCTCTCTCTCTCTATATATATATATATATATATATATATATATATATATATATATTTCAGTCTTTCTGCCCTGCCATAGGACAAAGCAGCTTTATTCATTAACCAATAATAGCAATACATATACAGAAAGTCATCCTGCATCATATCACACAGTCTGATTCTAGTATTACATGCATTTTCTTACTAAAAAAAATTATGGCTAATTCTTAGTAATTTATGAGTTAGCCTTATAAGATAAAACTAATATGCATAAATTAGGTCTATAAATCTCATTTTAGAGCTCACAGTAGCTGAGGTTATCTGCTTAAGAGCTACACAAGTTTAATGTTGTCAACATTCGAGCATGGAGGAAGAAGTGGCTGAAGAGTCCACCTACCTCTAACTGAGAAGCTATTGACAGTTGATGGCTTTGGAAGAAGACAGAGTTCATTTTCAAGTGGGACCTCTGGTAAGTTTCCCATGCTCTAGCGCATGCCTCCTCCCACCCATGACTACACAGACAGCAATGAACTAGGTAGATTTTCAGTGTGAGAGAATAAGAGAGAGAGACAGACCAACAGAGAGGTGAGAAATGGAGGGAAAACATGAAGTCTGAGGGAGTGAAGAGGTGGGGGTAGGTGAGGGAGTGAAGAGGTGGGGGTAGGTGAGGGAGTGAAGAGGTGGGGGTAGGTGAGGGAGTGAAGAGGTGGGGGTAGGTGAGGGAGTAAAGAGGTGGGGGTAGGTCTGGAGAGAGTAGCGAATGAAAATGACCAAATTATGTTATGAGAAACTCTCAAAGAATTAATTAAAATAATGTTAAAACACTTGCAAGTTCCTCCTTGACATTACTCAGCAGTGTCAACAGTGCAAAATCATTTTATCTTCAGCCTCAACAGTTCCCCCAAAGGGCAGACAGCCATGAGTAGATGAAGGCTGTGAGAATGGTGTTCAGGAAGGCCCAAGTCCAGTGCAAAGCCCAAGTCCAGTGCACTCTCCTGTGCCCTCGTCACAGGGCTATGTCCACTCCCTTCTGTGGAAAAGAATCCGGCAATATTAATTACCCAGCTTTCTCACACTGGCTAACTTGGTTACATTTACCTCTTAATTTTCTCCTAAGATTATTTTCTGTTTCTTTTTGTTAAACAGTTCCAGTGCGTGGATCTGAAACTTTCCTCACACACCTTCCCCTGCCCCCATGTTTCTAATCCTCTTACAGATCTCTGTCCATCATTATCATTTCCCTTTTTCCAAAACAATGAGCACTTCTGAGGACTCAGCTGTGGCCCAGACTTCTTCACCTCTCCTTCCTAACAAAGATCTGCATCAGGACCCTGTCACCCAAATATTTACTGATTGTGACAATTCCTTCCTCTTCAAGTTCCCAATGAGCCTTCTTCCCCTCTGCCAACACTATCTCCCACCAGATAAAGACATTGTTACCTGGAGGAAGCTGGTTTCCTGTCTGCAGTTTGCTGAGTCACATATCGTTATTACTCTGCTGGGATTATCAGACTCTTTTTATTTTTTTGTACCATATCCTACACGCCATGTGTCTTCTCATTCACTTCTTTGTGACCTCCTCAGATAAAACACAGGTTTAACTTGCATATCTTGGCAATTTCTTTCAATAGCCAGTGGCCACATATCAGGGCAACACTCTCTACCCACCTACTTATCTTTACTCCTCAATTATTTTCTCCAGTATGTCTAGGAAGAAAAGAAGTAGGCATAATAATCACCCTATACTGCAGTTTAAAGAAAAAAGGCTATGAGAAGATAATTAAGCTGCCTATGAATAAAGTCTATACAAACATCAGCATCCTCGGGAGTGGTGACTCCTTGCATTTAAGAAAGTGACATTTTACAAACAATGCTGCTATGAACATAGTTGCACAAATGCTTTTGTAGTATGATTGGACCAGGACCTATCTCTTCTGCATGTATTAACTTTTTGAGAACCGAGTCTTTTTGAATGCACTCCTTCCTAGGCCAGGAGGGATGGGGGTGGGCCTTGGACTTCTAACAGGGCAGGGCACCATGCCCTCTTTCAAGGAAGAAGGGGGAGGGAGGAGGGGTGGGGGGTAGTGGGAGGGGACCGGGGGAAGGGGAAGAAAGGAAAGAAAATTTTTTTATTTCTTTAATTATGTTCTTGAATGGAAAAAATAAAACAAAACAATGTATGGAAAAATAAAAAAAAGAAAAGAATGCATAAGGAGGTTGATACTTAAAGGATATATGAAGACCAAGCACTCAAATAAAAAATATGGTCTATTAAAAAAAAAAAAAGAAAGTGACATTTTGAAATTAAAAGCCGCTGAAGAACAACCTTTTAAAAACTATGAACGTGCTTTATCAAGAATTTAGATGAACTCTTGGCTGGCTCTCTATTGCTCCCTTCCATCTGAGCACAGAACTTTAAACAGCATTAGCCCCATTTCAAAGCATTCAGGCTAAAGTCTAATAAAACTCAAAGGCCCATTTCTTAACTCCCCTAGTTCTCTTCACCCAGAATCCTGGCATCCAGGCTGTTTCAACATCCTGGTAAGTGAAAATAACTATTATATTCTTTGAACTGCTTGAAAGACTCACTGTCCTCACTTTTTCAAGCTCAGCGAGGTCCTCAGCTTAATCCCCATGTCTCTTTTTTATCCTTTTTTAATGTAAAAAAATTTATTGCAAAGTTTAAAATGGAACTTCGTGTTCTGCTTAGAGATCTCTGAAACTGATGGACTTTATCAATGTTTTGCTTTACAAAATGCTGAGCCATGCTTCTTTCGCCTTTGCCTTGGATGTTTATCTTTATATTGCCTTCAGTAACAAATGATGTGCGATACTTGATGGCAACTCCCTTTAGTTAGCACTAGCATTAGTGGTCTGTGTCCTGTAGTATCCAAATATAACCTGGTCAAATTTTAGGATCTGTGATAAATACTGTGTCCACGTAATAACACCTTGTGCTAATTTTCCAGTGCTACAGATAACTCGTCAAACATTACACTTAGCACAGTAAAACAACACACACAGGGAGAGCTCCTAGAATCCCTACACATGCCATGCAAGCTATTGTCATTGTTCTTAGTTGTCCCCCAGAATCAACCGTAATCCTGGTGCATAGGAAATGATATACTTTGATTGCAGGACACAGAGAAATAAAAAGAAAACTGGAATGATTGCTCTGGGAGTAACCGACCACTTTATGATTAGTTTGATCAACAGGAAGAAATTTATGTGCAGTACTGTAAACCTGTAGAAAGTTCATGGCTAGGGAGGTCAGAGGGCCCAAGGGAGAGCCAATTACTGTTGCTTTGCTAAATTAACATGTTGCCAAACTGTCATCTAAACACACAGCTCTCTAACCATACATAGAGTTATGGATGAATCATGGTCAGAGAAACTTCTTTGAGTAGTGGTAGCAGTCAATGCAGGAACCCAAGACTGACGAACGTGCTAAGAATAAGAGACTGTGAGTGCTCAGCCCTAAATTGGACACTTATATCAAACAAACATATCCCAGAACTCATGGAATGTTGTGGAAGAGGTTAGGGGAGAATGCTGTAAGTGTTGTCTCCAGGACGCGACACGTCTGTGACGTTCGTGAACTCAGAACAGCTATCCGCACAAGATCAAGCCAGTTAACATCTCAGCATGGATGGAGAGGAAGCTCATGGGGCTCTTGCCCATAGGAGAGGAGCGATTGGCCATTAGGGATTAGTGAAGAAAGAGGAATCGCTTGACTTCAGAGTCATGGCCAGTAGCAGGTTGCACATACTCTGGTAGGAGGCTTTACTTCCATTAGCATGCAGTCAGTGTTAACTCAGTTAAAAAGAATAGGACATTTTATAAAACAGTGTAATAACTGGACTGTCTGGCACACCACATCCACAGGTCACATATACAATCAAGCAGATAACTCCCAGGATGCGTACATTTGGGGTGGGGCAGTTGAGACACACATCTCAGAAGCCATTTAAGAATTCCACCTATCAGGATAATGCAGGGAGAAGTCGGTTCCAGAATAAGCATAGTCCTCTATTTTTCTTATGTTATCACAATGGACTGCTAATTGAATTAGATAATCACTTTTATCAATGGACATTTTCCTAACACAAGTCCCTAGTAGGATATTCATATTGGCTGTAAGAAGCCTGTAGGAATAAATGTTCATAAATCAAATTCCACTGTAGAGACCTACAAGAGAAATAAAATTTTATAGCTTATGAGTATTCAGCAAATATTTCAATTTTTACCTAATCACGACAAGAGTGGGATGTGTAAAATCCTTCACACACATTTGGGCATAGGGAATTTTTGTAGCAATTAATCCTTGTTAATCTTTAGGGAGAAATATTGAAAGAAAAATTTCCCATTAAGTTAGTTAATTTAAGGATGTTTGGAGCATGGCTTAGAAATACTATCATGTACTTAGCAAGACTACCACAAACCTTTCTCCACTAAACTTTTGGCTCTGGTGGAGAGATCATCTGAAAAGAATCAAAGTAATAGCCATTTGCCTCAAGATTTTTTTTTTACCAGCTTCACATCTGATAAAGGACTAATATCTAAAATAAATAAATTACTCAGATACCAAAAAAATCAAATAGTCCAATTTAAAAATGAGATACAGAGTTAAAGAAAGACTTCTCAAAAGAGGAAAGTCAGATTCCTCTGACTTCTCTTGGGCTTCTCTCTCTCTTGGTTTGCCTTGTCCAACTCCAATGTAATAGTTTTTGTCTTATCTCCTTATATTTCATTTTGTTATGTTTAGTGGTTGTGATCTCTTAGAAGCCTGTTCTTTTCTAAAGTGAGACAGAAAGAAAGTGGATCTGGATGGGAGGGGTGGAAACAGGGAAGAGTAAAGGGAGGGGAAACTGTAATCAGGATATATTGTATGCGAAAAGAATCTATTTTTAATAAAAGGGTGAAAAGAGAAAGAAAGGGAGGGAGGGAAACAGGGAGGAAAAGAGGGAGGGAGGGAAGGAGGGAGGAAGGAAGGAAGGAAGGAAGGAAGGAAGGAAGGAAGGACCATTTTGCTTATTGGTATCCTAAAATTGCAGGCTTGCAAAGTTACAACTCCTCAGTTGTGCTTGCATACATATAGAAATTGATTTTTAAAAAATGTGCCAGTGAAACAAATTTTCCCTATTTAAATTTGATAGTATTTAATAATTTTAATAATTTAATTTAATAATTTTAATAATTTCCCTATTTTAATTTAATAGTATTTTCCCTATTTAACCTATTAGAAGAAACAGGTGTCTTTTCTACAATATGTGTGTTTTGAATTTTGAACATGTATGAAGAGAATAGAGTCAACTGAGGTAACAAGCTAATGGCTTTGGGCTGTGGGGTTATATGCTGTCCAGCGATAACATCCCTCCCCAGAGCAGGCACCCTTTTCCTCTTCTACTAGCTACTAAATATGGAGCTAACATGATTACTATACTTAATAGATTTGGAGTAATAGCTTCATCTTTGAAAATGAAGGCATCATAGTCATCCTTTTGAACAGAGGTTCTCAACCTTCCTAATTCTGTGTAGCCCTTTAATACAGTTCCTCGTTTGTGGTGACCCCCCCACCATAAAGCTATTTTCATTGCTACTTCAGAAATGTAAATTTGCTACTGTTGTAAGTTGTAATGTAAATATCTGATATGGCGGGATTCTGAAATGCGACCCCAAATGGGTCATGGCCCATAAGTTGAGAATCACTGTTTTTGAAGTTCTATTTCTTTGTACTATTGTTTTCTATTTGAAATTTGTGGCGATTCAGATGCAGCTAAGAATCCTGGCAGTTTTCCTTCTTCCTCCTTAGGTTTCAGAAGATCTTACTGAATGTTAGACTCTTTTGTGACTCATCTAATTCTGCTCCAGGAGGTCTGTGGAGAATCGTGAGCCAGAGATACTGCTGTCTCTGGCTCCAAGAGAGCCCAGCCTCCTGGCCTCGTTCTTGGTCTCCAGAAACTCAATAGCACCCAGTCCCCCTCCTTGCTTTCTAGCTGTACCCCAGCCCTCCTAAGGCCTTGTGCAGTCAATACAACTGCTCATTCTCCATGCTCTGCATTTTTTAAAAGGCTTTGGCTTTCTCTGTGATGGCAGATCCAAAAGTTGGTATTAGGTTGCCCCTATGCAGCATTTAGTTACATAGAAATCTTAAGCATATGTTTTATTTCATATCTACACAAACACTTGATTGAGTCTTTGTCTTTGGGGAAGTCCAAACTACACTTCGGTTTCTAAGGGGAAATGATAGTAAAGTATTCTGAGAGTAGATACAAAAGACTTTCACCATTTGATGCCTCCAAAGAGCACTGCCAGAGAATTGAAGATGGATTTATTGTGTCTTCTATACACTTGTCCTATTTGGGTACACTCTACTCATCTATTTTATAGTTATTTATTTTACCATTAAAATGTAAACATAATTTATAAACTGGTAATACTAAAACAACAACAACAACAAACCTACTGCTGTTTTGACTCAAAGGGAATAGGTATGGTAATTGAGAAAACTCTGTGTCAACTGGGGTAGAGTGATAAACCGTCTTGGTGACTGAATGAGCCTCATTTCCAGCAACGAGTGCACAGCTCTTCATGCTACTGCTACCCTCTGAAGTCTGTCCTCTAAAAAGACATAAGAAGGCCCAAGTCCCAGCACCTCCGAACCTTTCCTTAATAAATGCTGTGGCGGTGTCACTGAGTGCAACCAATTCAAAAGGGTCATTAGGATGGACCCTAATCTGGTATAGCTGGTGTCATTATAAAAAGAGAAACCTAGAGAGGAAGACACACATTAGGGAAAATGAAGACACACAGGAACACCATTTATAGGCCAAGGGACGGCTAATGCTACCTTAAGCTACAGGCAGGTCCTACAAGTGACTCTGGATTCCTTCTTCTGCACTACAGACTGACTTTGCTCATCACTTGGGCTTCTCTTTTAAAGGTAGGGTATCACTCTGCTGCCCAGGCTGACCTGGAACTTCCCTTTTGCCACAGCCTCCTGAATCTTGAGTGGGATTATAGGCAAGCACCACCATGCCCAGGTCAGACGATTCAAACATATAACCATGTGTTGTCATGAACAGAAAGCATAAGATGGTACCCCAAACTCCACATGAACTGTGTCTTCTGTGAATGGCATGCCATTCCCTCTTCTGTTGACTGCACCTAGGTGATTAATCTGCGTGAGACCCAGTGCTGTTTCGGTTTGTATCTCATTAAAATATTGCACATGCTATACCTTTTAAATCGCCTCTCATAAATTAGCATGCAACTGCTAATAAATTAGTATGTATCTTTTATTGTAAATCTTGTAGCAGAGGCCTGGACTCAGAAAAAAAAGAAATGAATGCACAAGCAAGTTCCTTCTATCTTCTAATCAGAGGGAATAAGAGACCACACACTCTGTGGTGCCTCTGCACACAGATGTCTCAGCACAGAATGTCTGTCTGCTTAAAATAAAAAGAGATTAATTTTTTCCATTTTTTTCATTGAAACAATTAAATCATTTTGTTCATTTTTCTGGAATCAACTGCTAAAGTTTTTAAAGAGCACAATGCTTTCGCAGTCTTTGTCTTTTCCTTTGATGAATTTTGGTGCAAATCCCAGATAGAGGTGAATGGTGAAAGACACCTTGGGGCTTTGTAAAGATGTGTGATGCTCTTTTATCCACATTAACCATTATGTACTTGAGTTTGACAGGCAGTTCTTCAAAAGAGAATGGATCCAGTCCTAAGCAGCCCAGAGATCTGAAGGAAAAGCCCTAGGAGCTCTGCTCTGTGCATATTTGCATTTCCTCATGGATTTACCATGCAGTTTCATTAGAACATTGTCCAGGAAGCATCCGGCCGTCTGAGCAGTTCACAAAGTCAGTGAAAAGATGCTCTTCTCTCCTCGCATAAACATGTTAGAGCCATTGGCCTGATTAACCAGAATGCAGCTGATGGGTTTAACTCTAAACCTTCCGGCTTTGCTCAAGGCCGGAGTGTGTGCGTGCAAACTGGGAGTGAAGCACGGCCAGCGCCTTTACTGGATCCCACAGAACAATCTCACGGATCAAGACCTGACAGCCTCGTGCTACACCTTATTTGACTATTACACACCAAGAGACTGTTATTATAAACTTTGCGAAAGGGATATAAAAAAGTCTGCTATCCTTGGGGGCAGGAGGCCAAGCTTATTTTATTGTATATGTTTTTGCTGCTTTGGCTGCAGCCTTGGTGTGCTGTCAGTGGGGGAGGGGCATTTAAAATTCACAGAGAAAAAGAAAGAAAAAAAAAGCCTGTGAAATGATTGTTGCTTGTTTGTTTGCTTGCTTGTCTCTCGAGAACACGGACTCTTTCAATCTTCTGTCAAATGCCAGTCTTGCTTTCAAAACCCTATTTCCTCAGGGAAAATAAGTAAATCCTTTTACCAGCAGGAAGTCAGGAAGAAACTGAAGGATGACAGAGATGTGTGGAGTGTGTGAGTCTTCATGTGAATGCTGTCAGCATAAATTAGGTGTGGTTAGCAAGAGAGAAATAACAGTAGCCACAGGAAGACATTTTACAGGCTCAGAACTGAAAAGCAGATGAGAGAATAAAAAGACAGTGTGTGTTGGGAAAGGGCAGCCTAGAGGGGAAAGAGCTGGCACACAATTCTTATATTATATTGTGAGGGACACAGAGCAGGAGTAAGGGAAAGCTGTAAAAAAAAATTGGGACTTGCAAAGGCGGAGAAATAAGGCCAACTAGAAATGAAAAACACAAGACAAAGTGGGGTTGCCTATGTCTTGGGGGTCCTCAGCAAAGACAGCAAAGCTTTGCGAGAGGAATCGGAGCTGAGGAGAAATGGAACACACTGCACCAGGAGACAGCATTCTCCGTCACACAGAAGCCTCGGAACTCAGAGAAACACAACAGGTCACAGCCATCCCTTTGAGATGCCAGCATGACCAAGGCTCACTCCTTCACCATCAGTAGGCAGAGAGCCACTATAAACTCCCCATGAGAAGGGATTTGTGAACTCCATGGTGCTATTCTATTTTATTCTTATAGTAAGTGATGTAGGTCATTTTAATTATTGTAGTCAGCTTGATTACTTTTACATTATCCTTTAAATTAAAGTATCATCTTTTAAAAAGAAAACTGCTCTATTGAGCTCTTAAGCCAGAACTCTCTAAGCAGGACTTTTAAATATTGATGATGTCAGACAATCCCACTACTTGTTGCTGTTAACAGCCCGACCTATCCTAACTGTTACAGCGCCAGCATCCCAGAGTGAATGATTACATGATTTCAGCTCCTGATTCCCTCCCATCTGAGAAGATGATGGAATCTCGGCAGGTCAGAGGGATGGAGATGTGTAGCACAGGAGAAGATGATGGAGTCTCAGCAGGTCCGAGGGATGGAGCTGTGTAGCACAGGAGAAGATGATGGAGTCTCAGCAGGTCAGAGGGATGGAGCACAGAAGATGATGGAGTCTCAGCAGGTCAGAGGGATGGAGCACAGGAGAAGATGATGGAATCTGAGCAGG